>CM042393.1:1520391-1575391 GCA_023634145.1 Thymallus thymallus
GTACAGGACAATGGAAATTATATTTCTGGTCATTTGTCTTCATGATCATAATAAGTAATAGAATCTGTGACAATAATAGTCCTTATATTAAAGCTACAGCTCTCAACAGCAACATATGTCCCTGTGTAAGTCTGTGTGTGTGTGTGTGTGTGTGTGTATATATGTCCGTGTGTGTAAGTCTGTGTGTGTGTGTATATGTCCGTGTGTGCAAGTCTGTGTGTGTGTGTATGTCCGTGTGTGTAAGTCTGTGTGTGTGTGTATGTCCGTGTGTGTAAGTCTGTGTGTGTAAGTCTGTGTGTGTAAGTCTGTGTGTGTAAGTCTGTGTGTGTGTGTGTGTGTATGTCCGTGTGTGTAAGTCTGTGTGTGTAAGTCTGTGTGTAAGTCTGTGTGTGTGTGTAAGTCTGTGTGTGTGTGTAAGTCTGTGTGTGTGTGTAAGTCGGTGTGTAAGTCTGTGTGTAAGTCTGTCTGTGTGTGTGTGTAAGTCTGTGTGTAAGTCTGTCTGTGTGTGTAAGTCTGTGTGTGTATATGTCCGTGTTGTGTGTGTGTGTATATGACCGTGTGTGTAAGTCTGTGTGTGTAAGTCTGTGTGTGTAAGTCTGTGTGTGTGTGTGCATGTCTGTGTGTGTAAGTCTGTGTGTGTGTGTGTATATGTCCGTGTGTGTAAGTCTGTGTGTGTAAGTCTGTGTGTGTGTGTAAGTCTGTGTGTGTGTGTAAGTCTGTGTGTGTGTGTAAGTCTGTGTGTGTGTGTAAGTCGGTGTGTAAGTCTGTGTGTGTGTGTGTAAGTCGGTGTGTAAGTCTGTGTTTAAGTCTGTCTGTGTGTGTAAGTCTGTGTGTGTATATGACCGTGTGTGTAAGTCTGTGTGTGTAAGTCTGTGTGTGTGTGTGTAAGTCTGTGTGTGTGTGTGTATATGTCCGTGTGTGTATATGTCCGTGTGTGTAAGTCTGTGTGTGTAAGTCTGTGTGTAAGTCTGTGTGTGTGTGTAAGTCTGTGTGTGTGTGTAAGTCTGTGTGTGTGTGTGTAAGTCGGTGTGTAAGTCTGTGTGTAAGTCTGTGTGTGTGTGTAAGTCGGTGTGTAAGTCTGTGTGTAAGTCTGTGTGTGTGTGTAAGTCTGTGTGTGTGTGTAAGTCGGTGTGTAAGTCTGTGTGTAAGTCTGTGTGTGTGTGTAAGTCTGTGTGTGTGTGTAAGTCGGTGTGTAAGTCTGTGTGTAAGTCTGTGTGTGTGTGTAAGTCGGTGTGTAAGTCTGTGTGTAAGTCTGTGTGTGTGTGTAAGTCGGTGTGTAAGTCTGTGTGTAAGTCTGTCTGTGTGTGTAAGTCTGTGTGTGTATATGTCCGTGTTGTGTGTGTGTGTATATGACCGTGTGTGTAAGTCTGTGTGTGTAAGTCTGTGTGTGTAAGTCTGTGTGTGTGTGTGTATGTCTGTGTGTGTAAGTCTGTGTGTGTGTGTATATGTCCGTGTGTGTAAGTCTGTGTGTGTGTGTAAGTCTGTGTGTGTGTGTAAGTCTGTGTGTGTGTGTAAGTCTGTGTGTGTGTGTAAGTCTGTGTGTGTGTGTAAGTCTGTGTGTGTGTGTAAGTCTGTGTGTGTGTGTGTAAGTCGGTGTGTAAGTCTGTGTGTAAGTCTGTGTGTGTGTGTAAGTCGGTGTGTAAGTCTGTGTGTAAGTCTGTCTGTGTGTGTAAGTCTGTGTGTGTATATGACCGTGTGTGTAAGTCTGTGTGTGTAAGTCTGTGTGTGTGTGTAAGTCTGTGTGTGTGTGTGTAAGTCTGTGTGTGTAAGTCTGTGTGTGTGTGTGTATGTCCATGTGTGTAAGTCTGTGTGTGTGTGTATATGTCCGTGTGTGTAAGTCTGTGTGTGTGTGTGTAAGTCTGTGTGTAAGTCTGTGTGTGTGTGTAAGTCTGTGTGTGTGTGTAAGTCGGTGCGTAAGTCTGTGTGTAAGTCTGTGTGTGTGTGTAAGTCGGTGTGTAAGTCTGTGTGTAAGTCTGTCTGTGTGTGTAAATCTGTGTGTGTATATGTCCGTGTTGTGTGTGTGTGTATATGACCGTGTGTGTAAGTCTGTGTGTGTAAGTCTGTGTGTGTGTGTAAGTCTGTGTGTGTGTGTGTAAGTCGGTGTGTAAGTCTGTCTGTGTGTGTAAGTCTGTGTGTGTATATGTCCGTGTTGTGTGTGTGTGTGTGTGTATATGTCCGTGTGTGTAAGTCTCTGTGTGTGTATATATGTCCCTGTGTAAGTCTGTGTGTGGGTGTATATGTCTGTGTGTGTAAGTCTGTGTGTGTGTATATGTCCGTGTGTGTGTATATGTCCGTAGGTCTGTGTGTGTGTGTGTGTGTGTGTGTATATATGTCCGTGTGTGTAAGTCTGTGTGTGTGTATATGTCCGTGTGTGTGTATATGTCCGTGTGTGTAAGTCTGTGTGTGTGTGTGTGTATATGTCTGTGTGTGTAAGTCTGTGTGTGTGTGTGTATATGTCCGTGTGTGTAAGTCTGTGTGTGTGTGTGTATATGTCCGTGTGTGTAAGTCTGTGTGTGTGTATATGTCCGTGTGTGCAAGTCTGTGTGTGTGTGTATGTCCGTGTGTGTAAGTCTGTGTGTGTGTGTGTGTGTGTGTGTGTGTGTGTGTGTGTAAGTCTGTGTGTGTGTATATGTCCGTGTGTGTAAGTCTGTGTGTGTGTGTGTGTGTGTGTATGTCCGTGTGTGTAAGTCTGTGTGTGTGTATGTCCGTGTGTGTAAGTCTGTGTGTGTGTATGTCCGTGTGTGTAAGTCTGTGTGTGTGTATATGTCCGTGTGTAAGTCTGTGTGTGTGTATATGTCCGTGTGTAAGTCTGTGTGTGTGTGTAAGTCGGTGTGTAAGTCTGTGTGTAAGTCTGTCTGTGTGTGTAAGTCTGTGTGTGTATATGTCCGTGTTGTGTGTGTGTGTATATGACTGTGTGTGTAAGTCTGTGTGTGTGTGTAAGTCTGTGTGTGTGTGTGTGTGTAAGTCGGTGTGTAAGTCTGTGTGTAAGTCTGTGTGTGTGTGTAAGTCTGTGTGTAAGTCTGTCTGTGTGTGCAAGTCTGTGTGTGTGTGTGTATGTCCGTGTGTGTAAGTCTGTGTGTGTGTGTGTGTATGTCCGTGTGTGTAAGTCTGTGTGTGTAAGTCTGTGTGTGTGTGTGTAAGTCCGTGTGTGTAAGTCTGTGTGTGTGTATATGTCTGTGTATGTAAGTCTGTGTGTGTGTATATGTCCGTGTGTGTAAGTCTGTGTGTGTAAGTCTGTGTGTGTGTGTGTAAGTCCGTGTGTGTAAGTCTGTGTGTGTGTATATGTCCGTGTATGTAAGTCTGTGTGTGTATATGTCCGTGTATGTAAGTCTGTGTGTGTGTATATGTCCGTGTGTGCAAGTCTGTGTGTGTGTATATGTCCGTGTGTGTAAGTCTGTGTGTGTGTGTATATATCCGTGTGTGTAAATATATCCGTGTGTGTAAGTCTGTGTGTCTGTGTGTGTGTAAGTCTGTGTGTGTGTATATGTCCGTGTGTGTAAGTCTGTGTGTGTGTGTATGTCCGTGTGTGTAAGTCTGTGTGTGTGTATATGTCCGTGTGTGCAAGTCTGTGTGTGTGTGTGTGTATATGTCCGTGTGTGTAAGTCTGTGTGTGTGTATATATCCGTGTGTGTAAATATATCCTTGTGTGTGTGTATATGTCCGTGTGTGTAAATATATCCGTGTGTGTAAGTCTGTGTATGTAAGTCTCTGTGGCGACATAATCTTGTGTGTGTGTATATGTCTGTGTGTGTGTATATGTCCGTGTGTGTAAGTCTGTGTGTGTATATAAGTCTGTGTGTGTATATGTCCGTGTATGTAAGTCTGTGTGTGTGTATATGTCCGTGTGTGCAAGTCTGTGTGTGTGTATATGTCCGTGTGTGTAAGTCTGTGTGTGTGTATATATCCGTGTGTGTAAGTCTGTGTGTGTGTGTGTGTGTAAGTCTGTGTGTGTGTGTATATGTCCGTGTGTGTAAGTCTGTGTGTGTGTATATGTCCGTGTGTGTAAGTCTGTGTGTGTGTGTATGTCCGTGTGTGTAAGTCTGTGTGTGTGTATATGTCCGTGTGTGTAAGTCTGTGTGTGTGTGTATATATCCGTGTGTGTAAATATATCCGTGTGTGTGTGTATATGTCCGTGTGTGTAAATATATCCGTGTGTGTAAGTCTGTGTGTGTGTGTGTATATGTCCGTGTATGTAAGTCTGTGTGTGTATATGTCCGTGTTGTGTGTGTGTATATGTCCGTGTTGTGTGTGTGTATATGTCCGTGTGTGTAAGTCTGTGCGCTTTTGCGCCCACTTCAGGCGTATTTGTTTCGCAAAGTGCGCATAAAACCATGGCGAGGTATGTACGAACGAGACTCACCGAGATGAAAGCGCAGACTGCCTGTCGCGGGAACTAAAAATGGCAAAATGCGCTTTTCGTGTCATGATATGCATTCATGGGATGGTCAAGGGGAAAGTGGGAGTGTCACATAAAGAGATGGGAGGGGAAGCGTAAACTGCCCTAATTATGTATTCAGCGTTATGTACAGAAAAAGCCGGTGAAAGCTCGCCTCTAGTTTGCGCTGAAAATTCTCTGTGTGTGTATGTCCATGTGTGTAAGTCTGTGTGTGTGTGTATATGTCCGTGTGTGTAAGTCTGTGTGTGTGTGTGTAAGTCTGTGTGTAAGTCTGTGTGTGTGTGTAAGTCTGTGTGTGTGTGTAAGTCGGTGCGTAAGTCTGTGTGTAAGTCTGTGTGTGTGTGTAAGTCGGTGTGTAAGTCTGTGTGTAAGTCTGTCTGTGTGTGTAAATCTGTGTGTGTATATGTCCGTGTTGTGTGTGTGTGTATATGACCGTGTGTGTAAGTCTGTGTGTGTAAGTCTGTGTGTGTGTGTAAGTCTGTGTGTGTGTGTGTAAGTCGGTGTGTAAGTCTGTCTGTGTGTGTAAGTCTGTGTGTGTATATGTCCGTGTTGTGTGTGTGTGTGTGTGTATATGTCCGTGTGTGTAAGTCTCTGTGTGTGTATATATGTCCCTGTGTAAGTCTGTGTGTGGGTGTATATGTCTGTGTGTGTAAGTCTGTGTGTGTGTATATGTCCGTGTGTGTGTATATGTCCGTAGGTCTGTGTGTGTGTGTGTGTGTGTGTGTATATATGTCCGTGTGTGTAAGTCTGTGTGTGTGTATATGTCCGTGTGTGTGTATATGTCCGTGTGTGTAAGTCTGTGTGTGTGTGTGTGTATATGTCTGTGTGTGTAAGTCTGTGTGTGTGTGTGTATATGTCCGTGTGTGTAAGTCTGTGTGTGTGTGTGTATATGTCCGTGTGTGTAAGTCTGTGTAACACACTTAACACTCGTAACACCTACAAAACAACTTCTACAGCTGTTCCACATTTTTTTTGCCAGCGTAGCGTCCATACATTTGTAATAGGCTAACGAACCGTTATGGAGACCGAAGGGAAATCACAGAAATGGAACACTTTAGTGCTGCAATAATCCCGGACAGTTTTTTACTATCAGCAATGGTATTGGGTGGGTGAATGTTCTATTTTTCAATAGCTAGATATAAATCAAATAAATATAAATGTGACAACAAAGTCCATTTACAATCACGACTATTTAATCTTAAATCAGATTTACCTTCATTTTCTAATGTGGACTCAGCAGTATCAATTCCTTCCACGCCTTCCACCTGTTCAGCAACCAGCGTTTGCTGCACAACCTCTTCAACAGTGGTCAATTCGCGCACTTCTGAGAGACCTGAACCAGTTCCTGGCCTGTCCCTGTTAAATGCAACTTTTTCTTTGGTACGGCGTTTGAGGTCCTGCCACCTCTTTTTACCTCTTCCACCTGTCTGCGGGTTGAGGATATTGCATAGATTTTTTTTTCTGATTTCGGTCCATAAGGCATTCTTTTGCGTGGGTGTGGAATTCCGGGCTTGTATTATGTTTAAATTTGCTGTTACCTCATGAATAAGCAGATCAACCTCGTTATCGCTAAATGTTTGTTATAGCTGTTTTGCCTGACTTGGTGGCTGATCCATGATGGAAAGAGAGGAGGAGGCCCATTCAATTGCGCGTTTGAATACGCGCAATTTACGGTATAGTGGGTGGGGCCAGGCGCTGATTACCTGATGAACTGCAGGTTTGGTACATAACACGCACTCTGAGGTTTCACATCAAGCGCTTTCTGCGTCTTGGCCATGGCGCTATTAACGCTGCGTTAGCAAATGTATGTACATCTGGCCCTGTGTGTGTGTGTATATGTCCGTGTGTGTAAGTCTGTGTGTGTGTATATGTCCGTGTGTGTAAGTCTGTGTGTGTGTGTATATGTCCGTGTGTGTGTGTATATGTCCGTGTGTGTAAGTCTGTGTGTGTGTATATGTCCGTGTGTGTAAGTCTGTGTGTGTGTGTGTGTGTGTATATGTCCGTGTGTGTAAGTCCGTGTGTGTGTATATGTCCGTGTGTGTAAGTCCGTGTGTGTGTATATGTCCGTGTGTAAGTCTGTGTGTGTGTGTATATGTCCGTGTGTAAGTCCGTGTGTGTGTATATGTCCGTGTGTGTAAGTCCGTGTGTGTGTGTATATGTCTGTGTGTGTAAGTCCATGTGTGTAAGTCCATGTGTGTGTGCATGTGTGTAAACGAGTGAGTATGCAGCAAATCTATTTGACAGCACCAGAGTGTGTTGACCACATAGAGGACATGACAGTCAGAGATCAGGACACACAGACAAAACCTGTTGTGTTGTCAGGTTCTAGAATGTTAGTGTCGTTAGATTCTAGAATGCTGAGGATAGCTAGGAAACAGTTCATTATATAACAGTGATGTGAAGAGTCATCCAGGGCTGTTGCCCAGCAACCCATTTCAGAGGTGCAGGCTGTTCAATTATCTCTTCCAGACAGAGCATAGAGTTCTCCCCAGACAGAGGAGAGGAGAGGAGAGGAGAGGAGGAAAAGTCATCGCACCCAATAATGGCTCTGTAAAAGTCTGTAACCGTGGCTGTCGATTGGCTTTATCTTGATGACAAAGAAATATCATGGGTTTATTTCATTACCTGTCGAGGGTTGTGGCAAGAGGGATTTTGTTTTAGTATGTGGGTTGTTCCACCAATTCGGTGCCTTTTGAGAAGTGTTGGTCAAAGAAAACATTTCATTTCACCAAAGTTCTACATTCTGTCATAAGGAGCACATGCTCAACCTCATAAAAAAACAAGTTTTCCCATCTCAAGATGTTAAATACAAAAAAAGGCTATAGTAAGTGCCTGAATAAAGTAACAGGGTTGTATTTCTAGTCTGTCTATCTATGGATAACAGGGTTGTATTTCTAGTCTGTCTATCTATGTGTAACAGGGTTGTATTTCTAGTCTGTCTATCTATGGGTAACAGGGTTGTATTTCTAGTCTGTCTATCTATGGGTAACAGGGTTGTATTTCTAGTCTGTCTATCTATGGGTAGACAGACTACCCAATCAGTTTTCCACCCAAATGACCAAAAAGAGTAGAACCAGCTCACCTGCTTTTATACTATGATTTGATTGTTAGATGTTCAATGTTTCTTTTTTTTCTCTTTTAAAAAAAAATCACTAATCATATGAAATAAATAATCTTCAGAGCTGACAGTCAAAGCACCAAAATAACTAGGGCTTTACAATGATGGTGAAAACTTGGAGACATGTTGGGGTTAAGTGGGTTCCAATCTTCCTAGAAGTGATACAGGGTTGACGGAGGGACATTTCAAAATGCTGAATGCTGATTTATTGAATTATCCATGTGGTCTATATTAAAGGGAAGTTAATTTAATATAACAGGGTATAATTAAATATTTGTGCATAATTTATACTTAATATATCAAAGGGAAGCAAAAGGAAATCTTTGTGGAACAACCTATGGGCTAATAACATTCGTTTTGTGTTTGTGGTAATGGATAATGTTAATTAGTAATATTATACACTCCTAAATGCCCTGCCTGCTCCTAACTTTACCTATCATTTCCTTCCCTGGACGGAATCTGAAGGGGATGATGCATAGTGGTAACTGTGGAGCATAACACCACACAAACTGGCACCTGCCAGTCACCTGGGAACGCCTGCTGGATGAAAGGGGATAGGAGGAAGATCCTTACAATGCTGTTGCTGAATGAACAAATCTAAACAGTTGGGACGTCACAACTCTGACGTCACCACATGAAGGTTTACATTTAAAATGGTTAAGGTTAAGGTAAGTGTAGGGGTTAAGGTTTTGAGTTTAGTGTAGGGACATCCCAAGGATCCCGGATGACACTAACCGTTTCTGAAAAGACAATTTGGATTTTTACACTTTATTCCAACAAGTAACATATTCAAGGTTTTCTTATTACAGTTATCCATTGAAATATGCAAAAGGGAAAATAAAAGAAAGATGCATTATAAAACAATAATTACACTTGAAGAATAATATCTTATGAAACATCAATCATGAGAGCGCATGGGTTTCTTGAAACAGTGCGCCCTCTTGTGGTCAGAAAGGTACATAGCAAGTTGTTATGTCATTTCTCCATCTTCCGCCATTAATCACGCAACATCCGGTTGTGCAGCAGCCATTTTGTCTGTTCATGCAAGTCCACGTTCAAGAACTGCGTTCCCACTTCGAACTATTGTATTTATGTCGCTTTATTTATACTATGTGGTACTTTCAAACGGATTAAAAAAATCCGTTTAATATTACAAGTTCGAAGAGCACATTTGCTTTGAAATAAATATCGTAATTTGTGTTGTGCGCGCGGATAATTGAGGTTATGTCGTGCGAGGAAAGCTACTTAGCCATCAGACGCTACCTGTCCGATGAGCGGGAGCCGTACGCCCCTGGGACCCATGGCAACACTAAAAGAAAGATCCGTAAAGCAGCCGCTTGTTATGTCGTGCGGAATGGCACGCTGTATTACCAGAGAAGGCAGAAGGGCCTGGATGAGTTCACCGAGTTGGAAGTGGTGTTGCAGGCAGGACGGAGGAAGGAACTTATCGACGAGTCACACATTGTCGCCGGAGGAGAGCACCTCAACCAGCATCACACTTGGGAATCCATTTCTCAGAAGTATTGGTGGAGAGGTAAAAAATACAACTGCTAAATTATCTGGCAACACAAATGCTAATTTAGCTGAGAACATGCGTAAAACAAAACACCAGTTCACAGTATTCCCTAACAGTTAATCTATGTCTAGCTAGGTAACTAACCGGTGTTTGATTGGTCAATACATGGTGACTTGTCAACACGTCACTCATCAATATTGTAATTCATTGCCTCTCCCCATGCATGCCTAACATGTTTCAAAAACTGACATTTGTCCTTAAATGCCTACTTTTTATTTCTGTGATAAGTAGTACCAATGCACCATAATAATGAATGTAGAATACATCTAGCAACTGTAACTATGCATTCTGTGTATGCATACTGTTAATTGGGAATACATTTTGCAATGTGATTAACCCTGTGTATCTGTCTAATCCAAGGTATTCTAAAGCAGGTGAAGGACTACATGAGACAATGCAGCCAGTGCCAGAGCAGACAGGACCGGAGAGCGCTATCAGAGGACGGTACCGGACCCAGACTGGTGGGCCGACCGGGCAGACGCAGGAGGCTCACAACCCAAGTTAGCGAGGAGGAGGAGGAGCAGGAGGGGGACGACGACGATGACGAGATGGACTTTGTGACTTCCATCCATCACAAGACCCGGAGCCCCAAAACAGTGGCCAAACACGAACTGGTCTTTGTAAGTGTTGCTGAATTTCTTTGGGATGTAGCCTGGCCAGTAAGATGACACAGGTGTTGTGTTGCAGGTGGCCAGTAAGATGACACGGGTGTTGTGTTGCAGGTGGCCAGTAAGATGAAACAGTTGTTGTGTTGCAGGTGGCCAGTAAGATGAAACAGTTGTTGTGCTGCAGGTGGCCAGTAAGATGAAACAGTTGTTGTGCTGCAGGTGGCCAGTAAGATGAAACAGGTGTTGTGTTGCAGGTGGCCAGTAAGATGAAACAGGTGTTGTGTTGCAGGTGGCCAGTAAGATGAAACAGTTGTGTTGCAGGTGGCCAGTAAGATGAAACAGTTGTTGTGTTGCAGGTGGACAGTAAGATGAAACAGTTGTTGTGTTGCAGGTGGACAGTAAGGGCGTGGTGAAGCAGTACCTTCCCAGACATGGTCAGACGATGCTGGACAAGCTGAACCAGCAGCGCCAAAATAACCAGTTCTGTGACATCACACTGCTGATCGAGGGGGAGGAGCACAGGGCTCACAAGGCTGTGCTGGCCGCCTGCAGCGACTACTTTAATGAGCTGTTTATAGAGAAGGGAGCTGTGTCCAGTCATGAAGCAGTGGTCGACCTCTCAGGTAAGACCTCATGTATTCAAAGGTACACTATGTATACAAAAGTATGTCGATACCCCTTCAAATTAGTGGGTTCGGCTTTTTCAGTCACACCTGTTGCTGACAGGTGTATAAAATCGAGCACACAGCCATGCAATCTCCATAGACAAACATTGGCAGTAGAAGGGCCTTACTGAAGAGTTCAGTAACTTTCATCGTGGCACCGTCATAGGATGCCACCTTTCCAACAAGTCAGTCTGTCAAATTCCTGCCCTGCTAGAGCTGCCCTGGTCAACTGTAACTGCTGTTATTGTGAAGTGGAAACTTCTAGGAGCAACAACGGCTCAGCCATGAAGTGGTAGACCACACAAGCTCACAGAACAGGACCGCAGAGTGCTGTCCTTGGTTACAACACTCACTACCGAGTTCCAAACTGCCTCTGGAAGCAACTTCATCACAATAACTGTTCGCCACAAGCTTAATGGAATGGGTTTCCATGGCCGAGCAGCCGCACACAAGCCTAAGATCACCATGCGCAATGCCAAGCGTTGGCTGGAGTGGTGTAAAGCTCGCCGCCATTGGACTCTGGAGCAGTGGAAACGCGTTCTCTGGAGTGATGAATCATTCTTCACCATCTGGCAGTCCGACAGACAAATCTGGGTTTGGTGGATGCCAGGAGAACGCTACCTGCCCCAATGCATAGTACCAACTGTAAAGTTTGGTGGAGGAGGAATAATGGTCTGGGGCTGTTTTTCATGGTTCAGGCCCCTTAGTTCCAGTGAAGGGAAAAACGCTACAGCATACAATGACATTCTAGAAGATTCTGTGATTCCATCTTTGTGGCAACAGTTTGGGGAAGGCCCTTTTCCTGTTTCAGCATGACAATGCCCCCATGCACAAAGCGAGTTCCATATAGAAATGGTTTGTTGAGATCAGTGTGGAAGAACTTTGACCTCAACCCCATCAAACACTTTGAATTGAATTGCTGACTGTGAGCCAGGCCTAATCGCCCAACGTCAGTGCCCGGCCTCACTAATGCTCTTGTGGCTGAATGGAAGCAAGTCCCCGCAGCAATGTTCTATCATCTAGTGGAAAGCCTTCCCAGAAGAGTGGAGGCTGTTATAGCAGCAAAGGGGGGACCAACTCCATATTAACTCCCATGATTTTGGAATGAAATGTTAGACGAGCATACTTTTTCCCCATACTTTTGGTGAGTGCATACGTTTTAGTATTTGCATGTGATCCCTGTGGAACTTGAACCTACAACTTTGGTGTTGATAGAACCATGTTCTTACAGATCCACACAGGAGAACATGGGGACAGATAGCAGGTGGACAGCAGGACTCCATTTAGTAGTGTATTAGTCTGTTTCTGGAGTGGTTGTGACTGTCTTGGTAGGTACAGTGGGGAGAACAAGTATTTGATACACTGCCGATTTTGCAGGTTTTCCCACTTACAAAGCATGTAGAGGTCTGTAATTTTTATCATAGGTACTCTTCAACTGTGAGTGACGGAATCTAAAACAAAAATCCAGAAAATCACATTGTATGATTTTTAAATAATTAATTTGCATTTTATTGCATGACATAAGTATTTGATCACCTACCAACCAGTAAGAATTCCGGCTCTCACAGACCTGTTAGTTTTTCTTTAAGAAGCCCTCCTGTTCTCCACTCATTACCTGTATTAACTGCACCTGTTTGAACTCGTTACCTGTATAAAAGACACCTGTCCACACACTCAATCAAACAGACTCCAACCTCTCCACAATGGCCAAGACCAGAGAGCTGTGTAAGGACATCAGGGATAAAATTGTAGACCTGCACAAGGCTGGGATGGGCTACAGGACAATAGGCAAGCAGCTTGGTGAGAAGGCAACAACTGTTGGCGCAATTATTAGAAAATGGAAGAAGTTCAAGATGACGGTCAATCTCCCTCGGCCTGTGTTGCTCACTGCCCGTTCTGACACAGCTCTGTAGCCGCACAAATTGTGGCATACCGGTCAGGTAGTCCGTAACCCAGGAGAATAACCGAATAAGCGAGGACTAATCTTTCCAGGGTCTTCATGATCTGGGATGTTAGCGCTAGAGGTCTGAAGTCATTCAGGACAGTGGGGTGCGCCTTCTTGGGCACTGGGACCAGGCAGGATGTTTTCCACAGCACAGGGACCCTTTCCAGGCTCAGGCTAAAGTTGAAAGGTTGCTGGATTATTCCACACAATTGGTCAGCACAGGCCCTAAGCACCCTTGGGCTGATGCCATCAGGGCCTGCTTCTTTTCACTGGTGTAGTCTCTCCAGCTCTCTCTTCACTTGGTTGGTGGTGAAAGCAAGCCAGCCCAGATGGGGGGGAAAGGGGGGTGTTGAGGATCAGTCCAGAGGGGGTGGAGGTGGGGAGGGGGTCGCTGATTGTCTCAACAGAGGTGCTGTGAGCAAAGTGGGGGTGGGATAGCCGTGAGGGTGTGTGGCCTGGGGAGCTGGAGGGGAGGTGGGCAGGGCCAGTATCGAACCTGTTAAAAAATTGGTTCAGCTCATTGGCTCTGTCCTGGGTCCCCTCCGTCTGCCCACTGTCAGACTTTTTGAGCCCAGTGATATTTCTCATACCCTTCCACACCTCTCTCACCTGGCTCTGCCTCACCTTGTCTTCCGTCTTCTCCTTTGTACACTCTCTTCCCCTCAGCAATCCACAACTTCAGCTCCCTCTGGACGCGTTTCAGTTTGTCCTTGTCACCCAGGGTTTATTATTTGGAAAACAGAGTACCTTCCTGGTGGGTACAGTGTTGTCTACACAAAATTGTATATAGTCCGTTATGCAGTCCGTAAGACCATCAATGTCCTCCCCATGAGCCTCACAGAGCACATCCCAGTCTGTTGTTTCAAAGCAGTCCTGTAGGGCCTCATTCGCCTCCGGGGACCATCTCCTAATGGTTCTATTGGTCGCTGGCTGCTGTTGGACCATAGGCCTGTAGAGTGGGGTGAGGTGGACAAGGTTGTGATCCGATCTACCGAGGGGAGGGAGTGCAGTGGAGTTGTATGCATCCTTCACATTAGCATATAACAAGTCCAGAGTTTTATTATTCCTGGTTGGGCACTTCACGTACTGTTTGAACGTGGGCAGCGTTGAAGAGAGAGATGCATGGTTAAAATCCCCCGAAATGGCAAAGAAAGCACTGGGATGCGCTGTCTGTAACCTCGCGATAACAGAGTGGATGACGTCACACGCTGTGTTTGCGTCAGCGGAGGGCGGGATGTAAACAATAACAGCAATGGCCGCCGTGAATTCCCTCGGCAAATAGTAGGGTCTCAGGCTAACGGCTAGCAGTTCAATGTCCGGGCTACAAAACTGTTCCTTGACAGTAATATGGCTCGGATTACACCATCTGTTGTTAACTAATAAAGCCAGCCCCCCTCCCTTACTCTTACCGGAAGAAGCGCTATCCCTGTCCGCTCTGGTGGTCTGGAAACCGCTGATAGTTACGTTCTCTATGGGGATGTTATCATTCAGCCATGTCTCTATAATTCACAATAGGCTAGCTTCCCGGTAGTCTCTTTGCCCATGGACCAGCCCCTCAAGCTCATCCACCTTGTTATGTAGCGATCTCACGTTGCCCATAATGATAGACGGTATAGCCGGCTTGTACTTACTCAGCTTTGCCTTACACTTCCGACCTCCACGGCGTCGCCTTTTCAACTCGTCCGGAATTTCGAACTTTTCTCTGGGGTGCAATAGCGCTGCGTGTGCTAAATCCAGGAGTTGGGCTCGGTTGTAAGTAATTGAGGACTCGCGTGAACGTTCGGCGCTGAGAAAAATAAATAAAAAGTGCCTCAGTGATAAAAAGGACAGTTAAAACCTTCATAAAACAGTAGCACTCCACTCCTGAACTATTTAGTTCAACTATTGCAAAAGAAACTCCCAAAACAGACAAAAAAACAACAATTAATGCACAAACAATGGGAGCTGATTAACATTCGACCACGCAGGGCGGAGCCAATCTCTTCTAATATAATGGAATGTGAAAATGCATGAACATTGTCATCTATCTGAAGTTGTTTGGTCAGAGGAACAACATGTATCTCTATGCTCAGGTTTCAGCAAGGTCACTTTCCTCCCCCTGCTGGAGTTTGCCTACACCTCCAACCTCTGCTTCAACTTCTGTGTGATGGCTGACGTGGCTACGCTGGCCCGACACCTTCTGATGGCCGAGGTACTTCAGATCTGTGAGTCGGTCCACAAGAAGGTAGAGGAGCAGAAGCTGATGGTCTACCAGCAAGGAGACATCCACACGGTGGTGTCCAGCCAGCCTGCACCGCAACAGGCCCTGAATGAAGACACTGGGGCCTACATTATGACCATCGGGAGCGACGGCCATGCCGTGGTGACTCATACTGGGCTAGCCGGACCAGAGGACTCCCTGGACTCCTTGGCTGTCATGGCCCATGCAGCAGAGGCCTTCAGAGGTGATCCGATGTCTGTAGTCACCCAGGCTCTGGGAGGTGAGCCAGTGGAGACTATGACCGTGGTTGGGGAGGCTGGGTCCGAGACGGTGACTCTAGTCACCAACAGTAGCCAGGCCCGGGTAGGTGAGTCAGTCACCCTCATCTCCCCTACTGGAGAGGCAGAGACCATGACGGTGGTGACCCACAGCGGCCAAGCCGGAGCCAGTGAGTCCCTGGCCGTGGTGTCAGCCTGTCTGGCCCTGGAGCAGCATCCGCAGGACGGGGACGAGGGAGAGGGGAACTCGCCCTCCATGGAGCCAGGGGCCTTCCTCATCAGTGTGGACCCAGGGAAGGTGGCCCCTACAGAGGTGGTCCATCTGGCTGTAGTGCCACGTGTCCTCCAGGAGGACCCAACACCACAGGAGACTGCGTCAACAACCTCATCAGCGTCACAGAAGGCAGAGCCCCCTGCTCCCCAACTCCCCAAGAGGAAGAGAGGGCGTCCTGCCAAGGTTAAGCAGGAGGTTGTGGAGGAGCCTCCTGTCGAGGAGGAGGTGCCAGAGCCAGAGGAGGCGCAGGGGACCCATGACCCCTATAAGAGACGCCTACGGCAGCGCTCCATGGGGGAGGGGGGGTACGTCAGACTACACATGGGGTTGGAGGAGGAAAGAAAGGAGGGAGCCCAGACCCCACAGCGTCCTAGCACCCCCAAGGTAGGCTATAGACACACGATCAGTTACTGTGTACAGCGCCCTGTAGTATTATTCACTCCTTTCTGATTCTCTGGTGTTGCATAATTCTAACACTGAATGTTATCAGATCTTCAACCAAAACCTAATATTAGATAAAGGGAACCTGAGTTTACAAATAACACATTGATATTTATTTATTTATTTAACAAAGTCAAATCAAATTTTATTGGATGTTATTGCAGGTGAAGCGAAATGCTTGTGCTTCTAGCTCCGACAGTGCAGTAATATCTAATAGTAATATCTAACAGTTACACAACATAAACCCAAATACACACACATCTAACTAAGAATATATACAATAATGGATGAGCGACGTCAGAGCGGCATGGACTAAGATACAGTAGAATAGTATAGAATACAGTATATACATATGGACTAAGATACAGTAGAATAGTATAGAATACAGTATATACATATGGACTAAGATACAGTAGAATAGTATAGAATACTGTATATACATATGGACTAAGATACAGTAGAATAGTATAGAATACAGTATATACATATGGACTAAGATACAGTAGAATAGTATAGAATACAGTATATACATATGGACTAAGATACAGTAGAATAGTATAGAATACAGTATATACATATGGACTAAGATACAGTAGAATAGTATAGAATACAGTATATACATATGGACTAAGATACAGTAGAATAGTATAGAATACAGTATATACATATGGACTAAGATACAGTAGAATAGTATAGAATACAGTATATACATATGGACTAAGATACAGTAGAATAGTATAGAATACAGTATATACATAGAGATTAGTAATGTAAGATATGTAAACATTATTAAAGTGACTAGTGTTGCATTTCTTAGTGTCCAGTGATTTCTAGTCTTTGCCTTTAGGCAGCAGCCTCTAATGTGCTAGTGATGGCTGTTTAACTGTCTGATAGAAGCTGTTTTTCAGTCTCTCTGTCCCAGCTTTGATGCACCTGTACTGACCTCGCCTTCTGGATGATAGCGGGGTGAACAGGCAGTGGCTCGGGTGGTTGATGTCCTTGATGATCTTTTTGGCCTTCCTGTGACATCGGTGCTGTAGGTGTCCTGTGTGAAAAAAACAAAAGTAATTGCCCCATGAATATGCAAAGATAGAGAATCAGAAAGGGCCAATAGTTTTCCACGGCGCTGTAGTGAATTTGCAGGGATAATACATTCGTCTTGCAGAGCAATGTTTTACCCATCCTAACTGTTCTGTATCTTTCCCCCAAATATAACCCCAAACTCCAACACCCCCAAGAAGAGAGGTGGACCCGCCAAGAGGCCAGTTAAAGTGATTGAGGTGGCGGTGACTGGAATGGAGACTGTTGTCCAGACAGAGATGGAGGAGATCCTATCAGTGGGCGTGGCAGACGGAGTTGAGCCGATCACAGAGCCAGGTCAAGGCCCCACCCAGCCAGATGGAGGGAGTGTGGTGCAGGGAGATCATATCTGTTCAGAGTGTGGACTGTCGTTTCACAGGCGCTACGCTCTCATCATGCACACACTCAAACACGAGAAGACCAGAGGATACAAGTGCAGTGTACGTACCAACAACACTGTTCTCCAGATCAGAGACTATATTAGTGCAGTGTACGTACCAACAACACTGTTCTCCAGATCAGAGACTATATTAGTGCAGTGTACGTACCAACAACACTGTTCTCCAGATCAGAGACTATATTAGTACAGTGTACGCACCAACAACACTGTTCTCCAGATCAGAGACTATATTAGTACAGTGTACGTACCAACAACACTGTTCTCCAGATCAGAGACTATATTAGTACAGTGTACGTACCAACAACACTGTTCTCCAGATCAGAGACTATATTAGTACAGTGTACGTACCAACAACACTGTTCTCCAGATCAGAGACTATATTAGTACAGTGTACGTACCAACAACACTGTTCTCCAGATCAGAGACTATATTAGTGCAGTGTACGTACCAACAACACTGTTCTCCAGATCAGAGACTATATTAGTACAGTGTACGTACCAACAACACTGTTATCCTGATCAGAGACTATATTAGTACAGTGTACGTACCAACAACACTGTTATCCTGATCAGAGACTATATTAGTACAGTGTACACACCAACAACACTGTTCTCCAGATCAGAGACTATATTAGTACAGTGTACGTACCAACAACACTGTTCTCCAGATCAGAGACTATATTAGTGCAGTGTACGTACCAACAACACTGTTCTCCAGATCAGAGACTATATTAGTACAGTGTACGCACCAACAACACTGTTCTCCAGATCAGAGACTATATTAGTGCAGTGTACGTACCAACAACACTGTTCTCCAGATCAGAGACTATATTAGTACAGTGTACACACCAACAACACTGTTCTCCAGATCAGAGACTATATTAGTACAGTGTACGCACCAACAACACTGTTCTCCAGATCAGAGACTATATTAGTGCAGTGTACACACCAACAACACTGTTCTCCAGATCAGAGACTATATTAGTGCAGTGTACGTACCAACAACACTGTTCTCCAGATCAGAGACTATATTAGTACAGTGTACGTACCAACAACACTGTTCTCCAGATCAGAGACTATATTAGTACAGTGTACGTACCAACAACACTGTTCTCCAGATCAGAGACTATATTAGTGCAGTGTACACACCAACAACACTGTTCTCCAGATCAGAGACTATATTTGTACAGTGTACACACCAACAACACTGTTCTCCAGATCAGAGACTATATTAGTGCAGTGTACGTACCAACAACACTGTTCTCCAGATCAGAGACTATATTAGTACAGTGTACACACCAACAACACTGTTCTCCAGATCAGAGACTATATTAGTACAGTGTACACACCAACAACACTGTTCTCCAGATCAGAGACTATATTAGTACAGTGTACACACCAACAACACTGTTCTCCAGATCAGAGACTATATTGGGGAGATGTTAGTTCTCTCTTTCAAGGTGATTTGCCAAATGTAATGAATGCAGTACATTAGAAATCCTGCTAAAATCTCTCTCTCCCCTCTCTGTCTCTAGTTGTGTAACAAGGAGTTCCAGTATGCTGCCTCTCTGAGGGCCCATCTGACCAGACACAAGCACCAGAAGAGCCAGAGGCCTACCTTGGTTAGGGTCCCCCAGCCCCATGGTGAGGAGGGCCTCGAGGGGAATGGCAGGGCCAAGGGATGCACCAAGAGAGAGTTTGTCTGTGACATCTGTGGAAAGACTCTTCCTAAGCTCTACTCTCTAAGGATCCACATGCTTAACCACACTGGTCAGTCATTTTCCCCCTTTGAGCACCTAGGTGGAAAAGCCTTCTATAAATCCAGTCTTCTCCTCCTCCTCATAGTTAATGTTGTAATGATAATTTCCCCAGGTGTGAGGCCCCACTCCTGCAGGGTCTGTGGGAAGACGTTTGCTCATAAACACAGCCTGAAGATGCACAGAGCTCTACATGACGCCGCTAAACAGTTCCACTGTCTGCTCTGTGACAAGTCCTTCGTGAGTAAGAGAAGTCTGGAGGAACACACCAGCATTCACACAGGTCTGTCTATACCTTACACATCCCTCGTTACACTTCTGAGCCAAGCAGAGCTGCTCTGCTCTGCACTGGCCTGGCTAGGCATCCACCATATTTGCTAGAAAGGACAGTGTGAAAAGTACGGTTCAGGTATTGGTAAAAGGGTATTAGTCCTAACTCCATAGATACGCATTGCTCACTGATGATAGTTATACTAGCTACACATTTCAATCAAGACATACAGGTAACTGCCCAAATAAAGGAACCCCCAACATGAAGAGTCTTAATAGGGCATTGGGCCATTACGAGCAGCCAGAACAGCTTCAATGCTCCTTAGATTCTACAAGTGTCTGGAACTCTATTGGAGAGATGTGGTTCCATTCTTCAATGAGAAATTCCATTATCTAGTGTTTTGGTGATAGTGGTGGAGAACTCCGTCTCAGGCGCCGCTCCAGAATCTACCATAGGTGTTATTGGGTTGAGATCTGGTGACTGAGACACACACACTTTAAACACCCTGTGCTCCTTTGAGACCCCTCTTTCAAAGACCCCTCTTCTAGGCATGGTAGCCAAAATAATGGCAACTGTATATTTTTCATACAGCACATGACCCTAAGCATGATGGGATGTTAATTGCTTAATTAACGTATGAACCACACCTGTGTGGAATCACCTGCTTTCAATGTACTTTGTATCCATAATTTACTCGTGTTTCCTTTATTTTGTCAGTTACCTGTAGTTTGATTAAGAATCATTACTTATTGTAAATTTCCTGTTAAATGTCCTCCAGGTGAATCGAAGTATCTACGGTAAATTCCCTGTTAAATGTCCTCCAGGTGAATCGAAGTATCTACGGTAAATTCCCTGTTAAATGTCCTCCAGGTGAATCGAAGTATCTACGGTAAATTCCCTGTTAAATGTCCTCCAGGTGAATCAATGTATCTACGGTAAATTCCCTGTTAAATGTCCTCCAGGTGAATCAATGTATCTACGGTAAATTCCCTGTTAAATGTCCTCCAGGTGAATCAATGTATCTATGGTGTCGAAGATGGCGCTGAAGAAGATGGCTGACGTTTTATGTGCTCCTGACCAATTGTGCTCTTTTGCATTGTTTAACTAATTTTTTTAAACTTATTTTGTACATAACAACTTCTGGATATCAGAACATTGATTCCTCACCACCACGAGCTGGAAGCTTGCTTTTCATTCAACGAATCCGACAACCCCGATTTGAAGGACATACTGCTTTCCCAGGAACAGGCCCAGATCCCCGTAATTTGCGTGAAGAGAAGATGCCGAAAGAGGGGGCGCAGGGCGGGCCGCCTTCTGATGATTCGCAGGCGATCTAATAAACCCCCACTTCCCTCCGTTCCGCTAGCGAACGTGCAATCGATGACCTATGAGGAAGATTAAACTACCAACGGGACTTTAAAAACTAACATTCTATGCTTCACGGAGTCGTGGCTAAACGATGACACAATCAACATACAGCTGTCTGGCTACACAATGTATCGGCAGGATAGAACAGCGGCGTCTGGTAAGACAATGGGTGGCGGGATATGCATTTTTGTAAACAACAGCTGGTGACGCCAGCCTACCAGACGAGCTAAACTACTTCTATGCTTGCTTCGAGGCAAGCAACACTGAGGCATGCATGAGAGCACCAGCTGTTCCGGAATACTGTCTGATCACGCTCTTTGTAGCCGATGTGAGGAAGAGCCTTAAACAGGTCAACATTCACAAGGCTGCTGGACCAGACGGATTACCAGGACGTGTATTCCGAGCATGAGCTGACCAACTGGCAAGTGTCTTCACTGACATTTTCAACAAGTCTCTGAGTCTGTAATACCAACATGTTTCAAGCAGACCACCATAGTCCCTGTAGCCCAAGAACACTAAGGTAACCTGCCTAAATTACTACAGACCTGTAGCACTCACGTCTGTAGCCATGAAGTGCTTTAAAATGCTGGTCATGGCTCACATCAACACCATTATCCCAGAAACCCTGGACCCACTCCAATTTGCCTACCGCCCCAACAGATCCACAGATGATGCAATCTCTATTGCACTCCACACTGCCCTTTCCCCCCTGGACAAAAGGCACATCTATGTGCTATTTCATTGACTACAGCTCAGCCTTTAACACCATAGTGCCCTCAAAGGTCTTCACCAAGCTAAGGATCCTAGGACTGAACGTAATCAAGACAAAGGAGATGATTGTGGACTACAGGAAAAGGAGGACCGAGCACGCCCCCATCGACGGGGCTGCAGTGGAGCAGGTTGAGAGATTCAAGTTCCTTGGTGTCCACATCACCAACAAACTATCATGGTTCCAACAAACTAAGACCGTCATGAAGAGGGCACGACAAAGCCTATACTCCTTCAGGATACTGAAAAGATTTGACATGGGTACTCAGATCCTCAAAAGGTTCTACAGCTGCACCATCGAGAGCATCCTGAACGGTTGCATCACTGCCTGGTATGGCAACTGCAGAGGGTAGTGCGTACAGTCCAGTACATCACTGGGGCCAAGACTCCAGCCACCCCAGTCAGACTGTTCTCTCTGCTTCCGCATGGCAAGCGTTACTGGAGCGCCAAGTCTAGGTCCAAAAGGCTTCTCAACAGCTTTTACCCCGAAGCCATAAGACTCCTGAACAGCTAATCAAATGGCTACCCAGACTATTTGCACTGTCCACCCCCCCCCAACCCCTCTTCTTCACACTGCTGCTACTCTCTGTTTATCATCTGTGCATAGTCACTTTAACTATACCTGCATGTAGATATTACCTCAATTAGCCCGACTAACCGGTGCCCCTGCACATTGACTCTGTACTGGTACCACCTGTATATATCACCTGTATATATGTATTTGTTACTGTTGCTTTACTGCTTTTTATTTCTTTACCTCTATTGTTTACATAATGCTTATTTTCTATTTAAACTGCACTGGTTAGGGCTTGTTAGTAAGCATTTCACTGTAAGGTCTACACCTGTTGTATTGTTGGTTAAGGGCTTGTTAGTAAGCATTTCACTGTAAGGTCTACACCTGTTGTATTGTTGGTTAAGGGCTTGTTAGTAAGCATTTCACTGTAAGGTCTACACCTGTTGTATTGTTGGTTAAGGGCTTGTTAGTAAGCATTTCACTGTAAGGTCTACACCTGTTGTATTGTTGGTTAAGGGCTTGTTAGTAAGCATTTCACTGTAAGGTCTACACCTGTTGTATTGTTGGTTAAGGGCTTGTTAGTAAGCATTTCACTGTAAGGTCTACACCTGTTGTATTGTTGGTTAAGGACTTGTTAGTAAGCATTTCACTGTAAGGTCTACTCCTGTTGTATTGTTGGTTAAGGGCTTGTTAGTAAGCATTTCACTGTAAGGTCTACTCCTGTTGTATTGTTGGTTAAGGGCTTGTTAGTAAGCATTTCACTGTAAGGTCTACACCTGTTGTATTGTTGGGTAAGGGCTTGTTAGTAAGCATTTCACTGTAAGGTCTACACCTGTTGTATTGTTGGTTAAGGGCTTGTTAGTAAGCATTTCACTGTAAGGTCTACACCTGTTGTATTGTTGGTTAAGGGCTTGTTAGTAAGCATTTCACTGTAAGGTCTACACCTGTTGTATTCGGCACACGTGACAAATAAACTTTGATTTGAAGTATTTGTGGTAAATTCCCTGTTAAATGTCCTCCAGGTGAATCGAAGTATGTATGCACCCAGTGTGGGAGGACGTTCCACCGAGCCTCTGGTCTGAGTAAACACTTGAAGAGACACCAGCCCAGACCTGATGTTCGAGGGTTTCCCTGCAGTCAGTAAGACCTGCTTCTCTCTCCTCATATTTAAACACTCTCTGTACGCGCAGTGAGATTTATATCTTTTTAAATAAGATCAGCTTTAAAACTGCTTTTTTTTTTTTTATCTCAGCCCCATGATTTTATTATTTTTAATTGCAGGAAACTAGCTTTAAAACAGCATCATTTTGACTCTGGCCAAGAGGAGGGCCTCAAATTTAGGTCGGAGACAGCGCCATTGGCCACACCCCGTAAACCACTCCCCCCACACTAACTTTGCCACCGCTACTGAAGAAAATCCTAGGGGAAACACTGTTTGTCTGTTTGTGTGTGCAGTGTATGTGTCCTTCTGTTTCATCCATCCTGACTATCTGTGTGCAGTGTGTGTGTGGTTCTGTTTCATCCATCCTGACTATCTGTGTGTGGTGTGTGTGTGTGGTTCTGTTTCATCCATCCTGACTATCTGTGTGTGGTGTGTGTGTGTGGTTCTGTTTCATCCATCCTGACTATCTGTATGCAGTGTGTGTGTGGTTCGGTTTCATCCATCCTGACTATCTGTGTGCAGTGTGTGTGTGGTTCTGTTTAATCCATCCTGACTGTCTGTGTAGTGTGTGTGGTTCTGTTTCATCCATCCTGACTATGTGTCTCTGTGAGGTGTGTGGTTACTGCTTATCCTACCGGTCTGTGTAGTGTGTGTGTGTGTGTGTGTGTGGGGTTACTGGTTATCCTCCTGGTTACTTGTCTGTATCCCTCTCTCTCCTCCAGCTGTGATAAGAGTTTCTTTGAGGCCAAAGATCTGCAGCAACACATGAACAAGCATCTGGGACTGAAACCCTTCCAGTGTCAGGTGAGGAATAACCATTATATTGTTATATTATTATGTTATGGTATGTTATTAGGTTATGTTATGGTATGTTGTTAGGTTATGTTATGGTATGTTGTTAGGTTAGGTTATGGTATGTTATTAGGTTATGGTATGTTACTAGATTATATTATTAGATGGTTATATTATTATATTATGTTACATTATTAGGTTATTTTGTATTATGTTATGGTACATTATTAGGTTATGTTGTTATGTTATATTCTATCAGATGTGTGGGAAGTGTTACAGCTGGAAGAAGGACTGGTACTCCCATGTCAAGTCCCACAGCGTGGCAGAGCCTTACAAGTAAGTCACCACTAATACATTAAAACACTTCACAAAGTCAGCTTTGACCTGATCAACAGTCAAAATATGAGTCTTCTGTCGGATGAGTGAGGCAGGACTGTTGAAGCACTTTGACAACTGTTGATGTAAAAAGGTGTTTCTAGATAATATTTAATTGATTTGTTAATGCTTATTTGTCCTACAGGTGTAATGTGTGTGGTAAGGAGTTCTTTGAGAAGGCTTTGTTCAGGAGACATGTGAAGAAGGCTACTCATGGCAAGAAGGGCAGAGTTAAGCAGAACCTAGAGAGAGAGTGTGGACACTGTGGCAGGAAGTTCACCCAGCTCCGAGAGTACAGACGACACATGAACAACCACCAGGGTGAGACACACTCTGTCATTCTTCAGCCTACTGGCAGCTCCGCCAGTTGGTTTGCTATAAACCTGAGGGATAGGGCTGGAGAAACGTAACCCATCTCTGAGATGGAGCTATGCATGCAAGGACTGACGGCCAATGAGAGCAACATCTCAAATGCATATACAGTTGAAGTCGCAGGTTTACATACACCTTAGCCAAATACATTTAAACTGAGTTTTTCAAAATTCCACACATTTAATACTAGGATCACCACTTTATTTTAAGAATGTGAAATGTCAGAATAATAGTAGAGAGAATGATTTATTTCAGCTTTTATTTCTTTCATCACATTCCCAGTGGGTCAGAAGTTTACATATACTCAATTAGTATTTGGTAGCATTGCCTTTAAATTGTTTAACTTGGGTCAAACATGTCGGGTAGCCTTCCACAAGCTTCCCACAATAAGTTGGGTGAATTTTGGCCCATTCCTCCTGACAGAGCTGGTGTAACTGAGTCAGGTTTGTAGGCCTCCTTGCTCGCACACGCTTTTTCAGTTCTGCCCACAAATGTTCTATAGGGTTGAGGTCAGGGCTTTGGGTATGGCCACTCCAATACCTTGACTTTGTTGTCCTTAAGCCATTTTGCCATAACTTTGGAAGTATGCTTGGGGTCATTGTCCATTTGGAAGACCCATTTGAGACCAAGCTTTAACTTTCTGACTGATATCTTGAGATGTTGCTTCAATATATCCACATAATTTTCTTTCATGATGCCATCTATTTTGTGAAGTGCACCAGTCCCTCCTGCAGCAAAGCACCCCCACAACATGATGCTGCCACCCCCGTGCTTCACGGTTGGGATGGTGTTCTTCGGCTTGCAGGCCTCCCCCTTTTCCCTCCAAACATAAAGATGGTCATTATGGCCAAACAGTTCTCTTTTTGTTTCATCAGACAGAGGACATTTCTCCCCATGTCCAGTTGCAAACCGTAGTCTGGCTTTTTTATGGTGGTTTTGGAGCAGTGGCTTCTTCCTTGCTGAGCAGCCTTTCAGGTTATGTCGAAATAGGACTTGTTTTACTGTGGATATAGATACTTTTGTACCTGTTTCCTCCAGCATCTTCACAAGGTCCTTTGCTGTTGTTCTGGGATTGATTTGCACTTTTCGCACCAAAGTGCGTTCATCTGTAAGAGCGGTATGACGAATACGTGGTCCCATGGTGTTTATATTTGCGTACTATTGTTTGTACAGATTAACGTGGCTGATATTTATTTTTATTTTTTCCCCATGATGTCGAGCAAAGAGGCAATGAGTTTGAAGGTAGGCCTTGAAATACATCCACAGGTACACCTCCAACTGACTCAAATGAAGTCAATTAGCCTATCAGAAGCTTCTAAAGCCATGACATAATTTTCTGGAATTTTCAAAGGCATTTAAAGGCACAGTCAACTTAGTGTATATAAACTTCTGACCCACTGGAATTATGATATAGTGAATTATAAGAGAAATAATCTGTCTGTAATCAATTGTTGGAAGAATTATTTGTGTCATGAACAAAGTAGATGTCCTAACCGACTTGTCAAAACTATAGTTTGTTAACATGAAATCTGTGGAGTGGTTGAAAAATGAGTTTTAATGACTTCAACCTAAGTGGATGTAAACTTCTGACTTCAACTGTATGATGCAAACAACACTGTTCAACTGGATCTAAATATTGTCTCCATCCAACAGTAAAAAGTTCTCCCTGATGATAGAGGTGTGTTCATTGGGTGGCTGGAGAATTAGGGTTTGTAGAACTGCAACATAGTGCTGGATGTTTCTAACACCTGTCCTCTTCTCTCAGGAGTCAAACCCTTTGAGTGTCTGACGTGTGGCGTAGCCTGGGCCGACGCCCGATCCCTGAAGCGCCATGTGCGCACCCACACTGGTGAGCGCCCCTACGTGTGCCCCGAGTGCCAGGAGGCCCACATCGACGCCCGCTCCCTCCGCAAGCACATGACCAAATACCATGGCGACCACCTGCCGGGGAAGATCATGCTGGAGAAAGACACACTACAGTTTCACAACCAGGGTACTCAGGTTGAACACGCCGTCTCCATCCTGGCATCCGATCTCCCCCCCGAGCTCAGACCCGCCCAGCCGCTGCTGTCAGAGGAGATCGAGACAGTTCTGGTCACGGAGGAGACAGTGGAGGCGGTAGAAGCGGTTCAGGCTGTACAGGGTGACGGGGTTTCAACCTTGTCGGACCAGAGTATCATGCAAGTGGTGAACTATGTGCTGTCCCAGCAGAGTGTGCTGCCTGAGGGGGTGAAGATGGAGGAGCAAGAGGTTATACAGACCGTGGAGGTGGCACACATGGCAGAGGTGGAGTGATGTGACAGACAGGCTGACTGACTAGGCCAGGGTTTCCCGATCTCGGTCCAAGGGTGCACATTTTGTTTTTTGCCCTAACACTACACAGCTGATTAAAATGATCAACTAATCATCACGCTTTGGTAATGTGAATCAGCTGTGTAGTGTTAGGGCAAACAACCTAAACATGCCCCCTTAGGAACGTCTGTAACTGCCATTTCCTGCAATCTACAGCAAAAAATGGCCTTATATGATAAATCGAGTTTAAGAAAATAACTTGTTTTATTTGCCATAGTGGCGCAGCTAGTCCACAAGGTGGTACAGCACCCCGGTTCCATTCTCTGGGGAGAACCCTGTAGTATCCCTGAAGCAGGGGGACAGGGGGAGCGGCCCTAGGGCTATGTGACACTCTATCCCATATATAGTGCATTGCTTTCGACCAGGTGCCTATAGGGCTCTGGGCAAAAGTGGTACACTATGTAGGGAATAAGTTGCCATTTGAGACGTACCCCGGAACCCTAACCTTAACCCAGGTGGAGTGACTGGTAGACTGAACACAAGACTGTCAGTCTGCTGTCTCAACAGAGATGGGACTATTATACTCTTCTGTGTGGAGTAACAGGTCATCTGGGGTTCCGTAGGGCACAAAGGAAACACATCTGTGTTGTTATTGGACAAATTCAGGTTCTGCCTTGTTGTCTGCCTACTGACCAGGCCCCTGTTCTGTCTCAACCCAGGGACCCTATCCTGTAGTCTACAGTGGGACAGAACGTACAATGTTGACTTTATTTTGACTGAATATGTACATTGAATTAACTGAGTTTTGACTTTCTACTCAGTCCAATCTTGTGTATAATGTGTAAATATAAATGGTCATTAAAATATTCTGAATTATTAATCAAGGTTCATTTGCTGCATTCATGATTTACCAGATCAATGAATCTGTTTGTTTCATGGAATTCCTTGTGTTGGTTACAGAGCTCTGTAGTCAAACCCCTCCCCCTGGCAACAGGCTTTCCTTGTGTTGGTTACAGAGCTCTGTAGTCAAACCCCTCCCCCTGGCAACAGGCTTTCCTTGTGTTGGTTACAGAGCTCTGTAGTCAAACCCCTCCCCCTGGCAACAGGCTTTCCTTGTGTTGGTTACAGAGCTCTGTAGTCAAACCCCTCCCTCTGGCAACAGGCTTTCCTTGTGTTGGTTACAGAGCTCTGTAGTCAAACCCCTCCCCCTGGCAACAGGCTTTCCTTGTGTTGGTTACAGAGCTCTGTAGTCAAACCCCTCCCCCTGGCAACAGGCTTTCCTTGTGTTGGTTACAGAGCTCTGTAGTCAAACCCCTCCCCCTGGCAACAGGCTTTCCTTCTGTTGGTAACAGCTCTGTAGTCAAACCCCTCCCCCTGGCAACAGGCTTTCCTTGTGTTGGTTACAGAGCTCTGTAGTCAAACCCCTCCCCCTGGCAACAGGCTTTCCTTGTGTTGGTAACAGAGCTCTGTAGTCAAACCCCTCCCCCTGGCAATAGGCTTTCCTTGTGTTGGTTACAGAGCTCTGTTGTCAAACCCCTCCCCCTGGCAACAGGCTTTCCTTGTGTTGGTTACAGAGCTCTGTAGTCAAACCCCTCCCCCTGGCAACAGGCTTTCCTTGTGTTGGTTACAGAGCTCTGTTGTCAACCCCTCCCCCTGCAACAGGCTTTCCTTGTGTTGGTTACAGAGCTCTGTAGTCAAACCCCTCCCCCTGGCAACAGGCTTTCCTTGTGTTGGTAACAGAGCTTTGTAGTCAAACCCCTCCCCCTGGCAACAGGCTTTCCTTGTGTTGGTTACAGAGCTCTGTAGTCAAACCCCTCCCCCTGGCAACAGGCTTTCCCCTCCCCCAAACTGAAACAAAGCACACCTATTCCGTGTTGCTTTCATCACTTCTGCCTTTCCCTCAAACACTGAGGACCACATAGTATTCAGACTGACTTAGTACTGCCTTTCCCTCAAACACTGAGGACCACATAGTATTCAGACTGACTTAGTACTGCCTTTCCCTCAAACACTGAGGACCACATAGTATTCAGACTGACTTAGTACTGCCTTTCCCTCAAACACTGAGGACCACATAGTATTCAGACTGACTTAGTACTGCCTTTCCCTCAAACACTGACTTAGTACTGCCAAGAGGTTTACCAACAAATAATTCCATATGAATACATGAATGATTATTCTGCTTTAGGTGACATATCTGTTTGTTTGGTCATCTGAAATGTTGGTGTGTTTTTAGTCTTCATTTTCCATCAGTGATTGTTGACATTATGAACATGAAATATACAAACTACAACAGCATTTGACAACTAGGTTTTTTTGGGGGGGTTTATATCAAAATAAGTACATTGCAATATATTTACAATACATTGTACAAAAATAATGAACAGCAGATTAGACAGTACTAGGTTCTGCTTTCAATGACCAACAACATGACATCCATGCATCTCTAGTATCTCTGTGATGTCCAATTCTAGAACTGTCTATGGCAACACTTCTCAGACCGCTGGTAATATCACAGTCAGAACAATGACTTGTGAGGACCAGATTTATTAATTGAATACTGTTATTAGCTTTTAACCATGTACTATTTTTTGTTAAATCCTTTGTGTTTGGGTTTTTAGTCAAGTATTTTCTATACTTAACAGAGCATGTAGGGTTTAGAAAATAACTCCATGATCTCAATAGGTTTGGCCAACTATCGAAAAACTTTTACATAAATCCAGTAATACTACAACAGTCTCAAGCATCATCTGCAATAGAGAAATATAAATGTTCAACAGACCCACAACAAAATACAAAGACTACACCGGGTTATATATATATACAGTTGAAGTCGGAAGTTTACATACACCTTAACCAAATACGTTTTCTCAGTTTTTCACAATTCCTGACATTTAATCCTAGTAAACATTCCCTGTCTTAGGTCAGTTAGGATCACCACTTTATTTTAAGAATGTGAAATGTCAGAATAATAGTAGAGAGAATGATTTATTTCAGTTTTTATTTCTTTCATCACATTCCCAGTGGGTCAGAAGTTTGCATACACTCAATTAGTATTTGGTAGCATTGCCTTTAAATTGTTTAACTTGGGTCAAACGTTTAAGGTAGCCTTCCACAAGCTTCCCACAATAAGTTGGGTGAATTTTGGCCCATTCCTCCTGACAGAACTGGTGTAACTGAGTCAGGTTTGAAGGCCTCCTTGCTCACACATGCTTTTTCAGTTCTGCCCACAAATGTTCTATAGGATTGAGGTCAGGGCTTTGTGATGGCCACTCCAATACCTTGACTTTGTTGTCCTTAAGCCATTTTGCCACAACTTTGGAAGTATGCTTGGGGTCATTGTCCATTTGGAAGACCCATTTGAGACCAAGCTTTAACTTTCTGACTGATGTCTTGAGATGTTGCTTCAATATATCCACATAATTTTCCTTCCTCATGATGCCATCTATTTTGTGAAGTGCACCAGTCCCTCCTGCAGCAAAGCACCTCCACAACATGATGCTGCCACCCCGTGGTTCACAGTTGGGATGGTGTTCTTCGGCTTGCAAGCCTCCCCCTTTTTCCTCCAAACATAACGATGGTCATAATGGCCAAACATTTCTATTCAGAACACGTCTCCTTCCTGAGCGGTATGACAGCTGCGTTGTCCCATGGTATTTATACTTGCATACTGTTGTTTGTACAGATGAACGTGGTACCTTCAGGCGTTTGGAAATTGCTCCCAAGGATGAAACAGACTTGTGGAGGTCTACAATTGTTTTTCTGAGGTCTTTGCTGGTTTATTTAGATTTTCCCATGATGTAGAGCAAAGAGGCACTGAGTTTGAAGGTTGGCCTTGAAATACATCCACAGGTATACCTCTACAAAGTAGATGTCCTAACTGACTTGCCAAAACTATAGTTTGTTAACATGAAATCTGTGGAGTGGTTGAAAAATGAGTTTTAATGACTTCAACCTAAGTGGATGTAAACTTCCGACTTCAACTGTAGGCAACCTATTCCCTATACAGTGAACTACTTTTGACCAGAGCCCCTGGTCAAAAGTAGTGCATAGGCTGCCATTTGGGACACAGACAATAAAGGCATAAATACACCATCACAATCACTCACGTTATTGATACCACCATCACAATCAGTCACGTTATTGATACCACCATCACAATCAGTCACGTTATTGATACCACCATCACAATCACTCACGTTATTGATACCACCATCACAATCACTCACGTTATTGATACCACCATCACAATCACTCACGTTATTGATACCACCATCACAATCAGTCACGTTATTGATACCACCATCACAATCACTCACGTTATTGATACCACCATCACAATCAGTCACGTTATTGATACCACCATCACAACACCAAGGGCTATGAGCATATTGAGTTACTTGTTAGTTTCAGTTACTGAGTAACGTAAATACTTCAGGTACAACGGTTTGATGCATTATTCTCATTCACATAGAAATACAGTAGGTATTATAAACACAATGGTTGAACTAACACTAGGGTTAACATCCCAGAGGGAGGAGGGTTAACACGGGCACAGTCGAAAGCAGTTACAGCAGTAGCACAATCACCAACCAACAGATGATATTAACACTTCTCTCTGACAGGAAGTCAAGATATGTATCTTGAAGTGTATACAAGCAGGTCAAAACAGTGTGAACTAAAAACAACAGGTAACCATAACAGTCCATTATTGAGCAGCAGAGCCTGGCATTCAGCCCAACGTGTGGTATAGAGCAGCACAGTGATGTTTTAAGGTGTGGTATAGAGCAGCACAGTGATGTTTTAACGTGTGGTATAGAATGGCACAGTGATGTTTTAACGTGTGGTATAGAATGGCACAGTGATGTTTTAACGTGTGGTATAGAACGGCACAGTGATGTTTTAACGTGTGGTATAGAACGGCACAGTGATGTTTTAACGTGTGGTATAGAACGGCACAGTGATGTTTTAAGGTTGTCACTAGTTGCCACAAAGTCAAAATGGCTATATTGTAAAAGTTAATGAAAACAAAAATGTGCTTTTTGGTCTTGAAGGTTAGGCATGAGTTCAACAGTGTGATTAGGTTTAAAATCAGATTTTAAGAAGATACATTTTAGAAATATGCTTTATCTTAGCTATAATTATGACTTGATGGCTATGGTAACTAGTGAAGACCATAATTTAGGCTTGAGCAGACGTAATATGACTATCCATTTTGGCATATATTTAGCAGTGTGCAGTACCATTATGGCCACTAGATGCCCCCACTTGCATGTTTACATGTGAGGTTCTTCTATGGGGCTCGTGCTAGCCTATGGCAGTTGAGAAGTTTACCAAGCGAGTCAACAGCAAGACTGAAGCACCGACATAAATACATGTTTTATCTTTATTTTGAAGGTCTTAACGTCAGGAAGAGTTGTTGGCTGTCTAGTGTGCTGCTCTATAATGTGCATTGGGTTGAATCTCGGCCAATAACAACATAACAATGACTCCAAAGGTTTCCTCTCATGTTTTAACATCGGAATGGATTATGAACACTTATAAAACAATATCAAAGCAATCACAAAAGCATTTCTTAAGTGCTTTTTCTGAAGAAATTTGATAAAATAAAGAAATGTACCTTTTTTTCTAAAACACGTTTCTCTCATCCTCTGGCTGGCAGCTAATGAAAGCTTTAAAAAAACAAAAATAATAATAAGTGCATTTTTATTTGCATAGTATTTTGCTCTTTAGGATATCTGAGCTTACTTTATTTTGGCAGAGCACTTTGAAGTAGAGATTTCCTATTTCTGTACTGTGATAGGAGAGTGGGTTGGTCAACAGGTGTATGACATTAGAAGGGGACAGAGGCAGGGCTTCAATACAAGGTGCGTTGCTGAGAAACGTACTGCATGCTTGAGCTGACATCCGCAGCTTATGTAAAAGCGAATTTCAAGGAAATTGCCTTTTACAGGCCCATTGTTGCAGTGCGCTTTTCGACAACTCGCCTTAGATTGAAATTCCGTCCAGAGTGTGTCTACTCCCCCTCCTCCTTGATGCGCTGCTGCTTGTTGCGTCGGGAGTCCAGGTCGAAGGAGAAGTCAGACCAGTCGTCGCGTGGCGGGAAGGAGATGGTCTGGCGCAGAGTGAAGCGCACTGCGTCAATGACCCGCTCGCCCCGGGCCTCAGAGGACCCTAGGCTGACGGTGGAGGCCCCGCTGGAGGTACGCAGGATGTGGGGAGGAGGGGAGAACTCCATGGTCTGCCGGTGCTCCATGATGCCCTTCCAGATGATGTGCTGGAACTCCTGGGGGATCTTCAGCCGGGACAGGTCCTGTGGACGGGGATGACATCACACACTGGGTGTTAGTCTCTAGTTTTGTTTAGTCTCTCAGGCTTAAGTCCACGCAGTCCATAGGGCCATTGTCTAACGTAAGATAGCATGACGACTACGTCTGCACTGATAATTAATGGCAACTCTGACGTGTTAGAATAATGCCACCTGCCAGAAGACAATGCTCTCAAGCTAGGCTCAAAGGTAGTTCAGGTTCACATACAAAAATAGCCAAGACAGATAGAAATATACAGTGGGGAGAACAAGTATTTGATACACTGACGAATTTGCAGGTTTTCCCACTTACAAAGCATGTAGAAGTCTGTAATTTTTATCATAGGTACACTTCAACTGTGAGAGATGGCATCTAAAACAAAAATCCAGAAAATCACATTGTATGATTTTTAAGTAATTAATTTGCATTTTATTGCATGACATAAGTATTTGATCACCTACCAACCAGTAAGAATTCCGTCTCTCACAGACCTGTTAGTTTTTCTTTAAGAAGCCCTCCTGTTCTCCACTCATTACCTGTATTAACTGCACCTGTTTGAACTCGTTACCTGTATAAAAGACACCTGTCCACACACTCAATCAAACAGACTCCAACCTCTCCACAATGGCCAAGACCAGAGAGCTGTGTAAGGACATCAGGGATAAAATTGTAGACCTGCACAAGGCTGGGATGGGAGACAGGACAATAGGCAAGCAGCTTGGTGAGAAGGCAACAACTGTTGGCGCAATTATTAGAAAATGTAAGAAGTTCAAGATGATGGTCAATCTCCCTCGGTCTGGGGCACCATGCAAGATCTCACCTCGTGGGGCATCAATGATCATGAGGAAGGTGAGGGATCAGCCCAGAACTACAAAATAGAGCTTTTTGGTCTAAACTCCACTCGCTGTGTTTGGAGGAAGAAGAAGGATGAGTACAACCCCAAGAACACCATCCCAACCATGAAGCATGGAGGTGGAAACATCATTCTTTGGGGATGCTTTTCTGCAAAGGGGACAGGACGACTGCACCGTATTGAGGGGAGGATGGATGGGGCCATGTATCGCGAGATCTTGGCCAACAACCTCCTTCCCTCAGTAAGAGCATTGAAGATGGGTCGTGGCTGGGTCTTCCAGCATGACAACGACCCGAAACACACAGCCAGGGCAACTAAGGAGTGGCTCCGTAAGAAGCATCTCAAGGTCCTGGAGTGGCCTAGCCAGTCTCCAGACCTGAACCCAATAGAAAATCTTTGGAGGGAGCTGAAAGTCCGTATTGCCCAGCGACAGCCCCGAAAACTGAAGGTCTGTATGGAGGAGTGGGCCAAAATCCCTGCTGCAGTGTGTGCAAACCTGGTCAAGAACTACAGGAAACGTATGATCTCTGTAATTGCAATCAAAGGTTTCTGTACCAAATATTAAGTTCTGCTTTTCTGATGTATCAAATACTTATGTCATGCAATAAAATGCAAATTAATTACTTAAAAATCATACAATGTGATTTTCTGGATTTTTGTTTTAGATTCCGTCACTCACAGTTGAAGAGCACCTATGATAAAAATTACAGACTTCTACATGCTTTTTAAGTGGGAAAACCTGCAAAATCGGCAGTGTATCAAATACTTGTTCTCCCCACTGTATATATTTTTTTCTTGCTTACACGAAGATTCAGGCCTCCAGAAGCCACCTGACCCTTCCCTCTTCCCTCTGAGTCTAACCACACAGATGCAGTGGGTGCGACAGGCAAGGCCTCACCTCCAAGTTATAGTTCTCGATCTGGTAGATGTTGGTCAGGCCCTGTGCTGTGAAGTAGTCCAGGCAGGCTGCGCAGCCCAGCCGCAGAAGAAAGCTGCAGGACACGGAGAGGGGAACAGGTTAGTAGTGAAAATAGTACCTCAGCATTGTAATAACTGTTATATCTGGTAAGTGAAGACAATGGTCAACCGTAGAGGGATTTCTGTCATGAATGGCCAACAGTAGAGAGATTTCTGTCATGAATGGCCAACAGTAGAGAGATTTCTGTCATGAATGGCCAACAGTAGAGAGATTTCTGTCATGAATAGCCAACAGTAGAAAGACTTCTGTTGTTTGAGGGCACTAAAAAGTGAGTTATTTAGAACCCTGTACAGCGGTTCAGTTATTTTTGACAACCTATCGCTAGGAAACGCTACAGAGCCGTGTTGCAATTGTTCTGTCAATATTGCGCCTCGTCCTGACTTTATAGTGCCCACAACTGTCCAGGAGCATCAACTGATGTGTGGTTATCAGTGGTGGCTGGTGCCACTAAAATCAGAGGACAGGCTCCTAGTGATGGCTAGAATGGAATTATTGGAAAAGTATCAAACAGAGATGGATACCATAAGTCATTCCATTCCAGCCATTACTATGAGCCATCCTTCCTTCACCAGCCTCCACTGGTAGTTGTTTAGCTAGGTACCTGGAGATGCTGCTGTCCATGGGGTAGGGAGGCGGGGGGGTGCAATGGGAGCTTGGCACCATGGGTAACTGGGGCAGCAGGACGTGTGTGGGGCTCATGGCCACCATGTCAGCATTCATTGCCATGTGGCCCATCATAGGAGTCACTACAGAATCAAACAGACTACTGTCAGCATTCATTGCCATGCGGCCCATCATAGGAGTCACTACAGAATCAAACAGACTACTGTCAGCATTCATAGCCATGTGGCCCATCATAGGAGTCACTACAGAATCAAACAGACTACTGTCAGCATTCATAGCCATGTGGCCCATCATAGGAGTCACTACAGAATCAAACAGACTACTGTCAGCATTCATAGCCATGTGGCCCATCATAGGAGTCACTACAGAATCAAACAGACTACTGTCAGCATTCATAGCCATGTGGCCCATCATAGGAGTCACTACAGAATCAAACAGACTACTGTGAGCGACACTTAAAGGGGCAATTTTGTTTTTAAATCTCATTCATTATCTTCAGCACCATACCGGTGTTAACATATTATGTAGATTAACACAAGCTGCAGTGAGCATTACTAGAGAAACAAGTTTCTGTGAACGGTACTCTTTAAAGCGACAATCTGTAATTATTTTTTCAGCCCCATAAAGCTAAGGGATGGGACTGGACAAATGTAAGAACTATTTTAATGTTCTATGAGATTGTAATATGCGTCTCAACAGGGTGGTTCCTCAACATTACAAAAAGTACCTACACAAAGCAACAAAACATGAGGTAGGGCAACTCCACCACTTTTCAACCTAATTTGTTCATTATCTTCAGCACAATACCAGTGTCTACATATGCGAAAACAGGACATTTCTATCTTATGGCATCATCACAGTGACATGGGGAGCAAGAAACTACCCTCCCTCTGGCTAGAAAATACCCCTCCATCTGGCAAGAAAATACCTTCCATCTGGCAAGAAACTACCCTCCATCTGGCTAGAAAATACCCCTCCCTCTGGCTAGAAAATACCCTCCATCTGGCTAGAAAATACCCTCTATCTGGCTAGAAAATACCTTCCATCTGGCAAGAAAATACCTTCCATCTGGCTAGAAACTACCCTCCGTCTGGCTAGAAACTAACCTCCCTCTGGCTAGAAAATACCTTCCATCTTGCTAGAAACTACCCTCCATCTGGCTATAAACTACCCTCCCTCTGGCTAGAAACTACCCTCCATCTGGCTAGAAAATACCTTCCATCTTGCTAGAAACTACCCTCCATCTGGCTAGAAAATACCCTCCATCTGGCAAGAAACTACCCTCCATCTGGCTAGAAACTACCCTCCATCTGGCTAGAAACTACCCTCCATCTGGCTAGAAACTCATTGCAGGTTTAGAAAATCACTGTTTTTCTTACTTTTAATTCTACCTTGTGATGTCAAAAGCTAGGTTTTCTTCTAATTGGCAACATATTTTCATGTGAATATTCAAAAATCTGCATAAAATCTATGATTTTTCCATTTTCCCATGAGATGTTTCCATCAAATTGACTTGTGTGATGACGTAGTGCACATAAAAATACCTTATGGGGTTAAACCTTATGGGGTTAAACTCTACCGTATTTTACCGACACTAAAGATCACATCTTGTCTACCGTATTTTACCGACACTAAAGATCCCATCTTGTCTACCGTATTTTACCGACACTAAAGATCCCATCTTGTCTACCGTATTTTACCGACACTAAAGATCCCATCTTGTCTAACGTATTTTACCGACACTAAAGATCCCATCTTGTCTACCGTATTTTACCAACACTAAAGATCCCATCTTGTCTACCGTATTTTACCAACACTAAAGATCCCATCTTGTCTAACGTATTTTACCAACACTAAAGATCCCATCTTGTCTACCGTATTTTACCAACACTAAAGATCCCATCTTGTCTACCGTATTTTACCGACACTAAAGATCCCATCTTGTCTACCGTATTTTACCAACACTAAAGATCCCATCTTGTCTACCGTATTTTACCGACACTAAAGATCCCATCTTGTCTACCGTATTTTACCGACACTAAAGATCCCATCTTGTCTACCGTATTTTACCAACACTAAAGCTCCCATCTTGTCTACCGTATTTTACCAACACTAAAGATCCCATCTTGTCTACCGTATTTTACCAACACTAAAGATCCCATCTTGTCTAACGTATTTTACCAACACTAAAGCTCCCATCTTGTCTACCGTATTTTACCAACACTAAAGATCCCATCTTGTCTACCGTATTTTACCGACACTAAAGATCCCATCTTGTCTACCGTATTTTACCGACACTAAAGATCCCATCTTGTCTACCGTATTTTACCAACACTAAAGATCCCATCTTGTCTACCGTATTTTACCGACACTAAAGATCCCATCTTGTCTAACGTATTTTACCAACACTAAAGATCCCATCTTGTCTACCGTATTTACTTTGGTTTGTCTACATGTACTTTACTCTCATTTAAAGGTTGGATGGAAACCTGGTTAGTGAAAGCAGCTCATAGATCAAAGAAACACAGGGTTTTCATGTAGACACTGGTGTTGTGCTGGAACATCCCTTCAACCATCTACCCTCTTACGTAGAAACAGTTGGCCAACAATAATCCATGACATGAGATCAGGTACAGGACCTGTGGGCCCCCAGAGAGGCCCAGGAGGGGAGGAACTGGGTCCCACAGGGATTACATTCACCTAGAGGAGGAAGCATTCTGACAGAGGCCCCTACACACTTCTCCCAGTGCCCTGCGTGCCCAGACAGGTACCGCTACCCTGCCTGTCCCGCCTGACGCGTGTCACAGGATCGACCGAAAGGGGACGTGGTGGTGGAGTTAGAAGGCAGGGCCAGTGGAGGTACGACAGGGAGAAAAACAAGTAGGAAGGGGGGTGTGGAGGGAGGACAGGACAGGGTCCTAGCCAGATGGAAACACAGACTAGGGAGAATCTCTCACTATACTACTGGACAGGACAGGGTCCTAGCCAGATGGAAACACAGACTATGGAGAATCTCTCACTATACTACTGGACAGGACAGGGTCCTAGCCAGATGGAAACAGACTAGGGAGAATCTCTCACTATACTACTGGACAGGACAGGTTCCTAGCCAGATGGAAACAGACTAGGGAGAATCTCTCACTATACTACTGGACAGGACAGGGTCCTAGCCAGATGGAAACACAGACTAGGGAGAATCTCTCACTATACAAAGGGGTAAGGCACACTTACTGTCAGTCAGGCCTTGGGCCATGGAGGAGGGGGTGAGGGTGTTGCGCTGCTGGTGGTTGATGAGCTGGCTGACGGAGGGGAGCTTGTTGACCTTGCCGTGTGGGTGAGGAGGGGAGCTGGAGCCGAACTGGGGCTGGAGCTGGGGGGCCATGGAGCTCCTGGGGCAGGGGAGAGGAGGGGACAGGCCGTTACTCTCATCCCCACAGAGATCCCATCTTTAACGACAAAGGGTTAACCTTGCTGTTAGTTACACAGTGGGAAACAGCGTTTAATTTTTACTGTTCAGAAAGATAAACAGACTGTGTATATACATGTGTTTTCGCTCAATGTTTCTTTATAGCTGTCTCTACCCTGTTTCTTGAACTTTGTTTAAAGGCCATATGTGACTAAGAAATAGTTCAGATAATTTTGATATAACTTTTTCATATAGCATTCTACTAAGGATAACTTTCATTTATCTGAAACATTACTGGAAATGATAACGTAAGTAGAAACATTAAACACATATCTCATACAATATACTGTAGGTGTTACTTATCAGAGTACATATCTCAATCAATATACTGTAGGTGTTACTTATCAGAGTACATATCTCAATCAATATACTGTAGGTGTTACTTATCAGAGTACATATCTCAATCAATATACTGTAGGTGTTACTTATCAGAGTACATATCTCAATCAATATACTGTAGGTGTTACTTATCAGAGTACATATCTCAATCAATATACTGTAGGTGTTACTTATCAGAGTACATATCTCAAACAATATACTGTAGGTGTTACTTATCAGAGTACATATCTCAATCAATATACTGTAGGTGTTACTTATCAGAGTACATATCTCAAACAATATACTGTAGGTGTTACTATCAGAGTACATATCTCAAACAATATACTGTAGGTGTTACTATCAGAGTACATATCTCAATCAATATACTGTAGGTGTTACTTATCAGAGTACATAGCTCAATCGTGGTAATTCACTACATTGCCCATAATGCATTGCATCTACATTGTCCGGTCTGTTTCTTTTGCATATTGCTACGGAAGAGAGTAGAATACGCGATCGTGAAGTGCTGTAGAGAGCAGCTGTTCTGTTTACCAGAAAATACAAGATCAAAGTAATTTATAGTTGGAATTCAGTATGCCTTATTTACTTTGAAGAACTACAAAATAGTGATTTTTGTCAGACATCATAGGCAGCAGCTCTATAGAGATGAGATTACTTGGAATGAAATAATAAAGTAATCAAATAATACACAAATGAAATATTTTATTTAAGTAAAGTAAGTCATGTGAATAAATCCTGGTTAATAAGTGATCAGCAGTAATGAACAGTCACCACCATCATGAATAACTGACGGTTAATAAGTGATCAGCAGTAATGAACAGTCACTACCATCGTGAATAACTGACGGTTAATAAGTGATCAGCGGTGATGAACAGTCACTACCATCATGAATAACTGACGGTTAATAAGTGATCAGCGGTGATGAACAGTCACTACCATCATGAATAACTGACGGTTAATAAGTGATCAGCAGTAATGAACAGTCACTACCATCACGAATAACTGACGGTTAATAAGTGATCAGCAGTAATGAACAGTCACTACCATCACGAATAACTGACGGTTAATAAGTGATCAGCAGTAATGGACAGTCACTACCATCACGAATAACTGACGGTTAATAAGTGATCAGCAGTAATGGACAGTCACTACCATCATGAATAACTGACGGTTAATAAGTGATCAGCAGTAATGGACAGTCACTACCATCATGAATAACTGACGGTTAATAAGTGATCAGCAGTAATGAACAGTCACTACCATCATGAATAACTGACGGTTAATAAGTGATCAGCAGTAATGAACAGTCACTACCATAATGAATAACTGACGGTTAATAAGTGATCAGCAGTAATGGACAGTCACTACCATCATGAATAACTGACGGTTAATAAGTGATCAGCAGTAATGGACAGTCACTACCATCATGAATAACTGACGGTTAATAAGTGATCAGCAGTAATGAACAGTCACTACCATCATGAATAACTGACGGTTAATAAGTGATCAGCAGTAATGGACAGTCACTACCATCATGAATAACTGACGGTTAATAAGTGATCAGCAGTAATGGACAGTCACTACCATCATGAATAACTGACGGTTAATAAGTGATCAGCAGTAATGAACAGTCACTACCATCATGAATAACTGACGGTTAATAAGTGATCAGCAGTAATGGACAGTCACTACCATCATGAATAACTGACGGTTAATAAGTGATCAGCAGTAATGAACAGTCACTACCATCATGAATAACTGACGGTTAATAAGTGATCAGCAGTAATGGACAGTCACTACCATCATGAATAACTGACGGTTAATAAGTGATCAGCAGTAATGGACAGTCACCACCATCATGAATAACTGACGGTTAATAAGTGATCAGCAGTAATGAACAGTCACCACCATCATGAATAACTGACGGTTAATAAGTGATCAGCAGTAATGGACAGTCACTACCATCATGAATAACTGACGGTTAATAAGTGATCAGCAGTAATGGTGATGGACAGTCACTACCATCATGGGACTTTTATTCATTGTTTTATTATGTGTTACATCATACAGCCCAAATAATCGAAACCAAAATCGAAAACCGTGATAATTTTTTTATAATCAAACATGAACTAACCACAAAAAGCAGTAAAAAGGAGTAATACAGTGCTTGGTTCCTGACCAGCTCCAGGCCTTCAGTCTAACATGCTCACTACAGCTGTCTCTGTGTGCACCATCGGTACGCATGTTGATTTTTTCTATCCACATCATGACACGTAGGCAGTGGTGGAAAAAGTATGCAATTGTCATACTTGAGTAAAAGTAAAGGTACCTTAAAAGAAAATGACTCAAGTAGGGATGACCAGGGATGTTCTCTTGATCAGTGTGTGAATTGGACCATTTTACTGTCCTGCTAAGCATTCAAAATGGAACCAGTACTTTTGGGTGTCAGGGAAAATGTATGGAGTAAAAAGTACAATATTTTCTTTAGGAATGTAGTGAAGTAAAAGTTGTCTAAAATATAAATAGTAGAGTATAGATACCCCAAAAAACTTTAAAGTATATTTTACTTAAGTACTTTAAACCAACTGTGAACCAACTACTGTATATTCATTTCAGGACAGGTTGAAACACACATGAAACAGTCATAGACATTTAACTAGCTACAGTAGCTGTTCCTAGCTAGTTTGTCCTGGGAGATGAGCATTGGGTTGTTATTTTACCTGACATGCATATGGTCTTCTTTTTAGCTGGTTCTTTGTAGAATTTTGACCCGGAGTTCTCCGACAATTAAAACCACAGATAAAAAGGGAAACCTAGTTAGTTTGTTGTTAGTTATCATTAATCCCCAGGCATCCATGTGGGTTTGTATCTTCCTGAATAAGGAGGGGACTTAGCCATAGCTGACCGCAATACAAGTAGACTGTGTACCTGTCCATAAATCAATGACTAACTTCTATTTTACCATTAGCAAAACACAATACTAAAAATTAATGAATGAGGCTTTGAAAATGATGCACTGTATGTGCAGCATAGCCTGATCTCTGAGCAGGAAACTAACTGACCTCCGTCTGCTGTTTGAGAATGGTGTTGCTTTCCACACTCATGGCATTCTCTCAACCAGCTTCACCTGGAATGCTTTTCCATCAGTCTTGAAGGAGTTCCCACATATGCTGAGCACTTGTTGGCTGCTTTTCCTTCACTGCGGTCCGACTCATCCCAAACCATCTAAATTTGGTTCAGGCTGGAACCAAAAATCTCTAACTTGGACTCCAGACCAAAGGACAGATTTCCACCGGTCTAATGTCCATTGCTCGTGTTTCTTGGCCCAAGCAAGTCTCTTCTTCTTATTGGTGTCCTTTAGTATTGGTTTCTTTGCAGCAATTCGACCATGAAGGCCTGATTCACACAGTCTCCTCTGAACAGTTGATGTTGAGATGTGTCTGTTACTTGAACTCTGAAGCATTTATTTGGGCTGCAATCTGAGGCTGGTAACTCTAATGAACTTATCCTCTGCAGCAGAGGTATTTCTGGGTCTTTCATTCCTGTAGCGGTCCTCATGAAGCTGGAGGAGAGAATGCCATGAGTGTGCAAAGCTGTCATCAAGGCAAAGGGTGGCTACTTTGCAGAATCTCAAATATAAAATATATTTTGATTTGTTTAACACTTTTTTGGTTACTACATGATTCCATATGTGTTATGTCATCGTTTTGATGTCTTCACTTTTATTCTACAATGTAAAAAATAGTGCAAATAAAGAAAAGCCCTTGAATGAGTAATATTCCAAACTTTTGGCCCCCAGTGTATGTCAAAACTGTAACTCGGCCACTCAGGAACATTCAATGTCTTCTTGGTCAGAAACTCCAGTGTATATTTGGTCTTGTGTTTTAGGTTATTGTCCTGCTGAAAGGTGAATTTGTCTCCCAGTGTCTGGTGGAAAACAGACTGAACCAGATTTTCCTCTAGGATTCTGTCTGTTCTTAGCTCCATTCTGTTTCTTCTTAATCCTGAAAAACTCCCCAGTCCTTAACAATGACAAGCATACCCATAACATGATGCATATGCTTGAACATATGGAGAGTGTTACTCAGTAATGTGTTGTATTAGATTTGCCCCAAACATAACACTTTATATTAACTACAAAAAGATAATTGCTTTTCCACATTTTTTTGCAGTATTACATCAGTGCCTTGTTGCAAACAGGATGCACGTTTTGGAATATTTGTATTCTGTACAGACTTCCTTCTTTTCACCCTGCCAGTTAGGTTAGTATTGTGGAGTTACTACAATGTTGTTGATCCATCCTCAGTTAGGTTAGTATTGTGGAGTAACTACAATCCATCCTCAGTTTTCTCTATCACAGCCATTGAACTCTGTAACTGTTTTAAAGTCACCATTGGTGAAATCCCTCAGTGGTTTCCTTCCTATCCGGCAACTGAGTTAGACACACCATCCAAAGTGTAATTAAAAATTTCCCCATGCTCAAATATTCAATGTCTTCTTTTTGTATATTTCCCAGTCTACCAATAGGTGCCCTTCTTTGTGAGTCATTGAAAAACCTCCCTGGTCTTTGTGGTTGAATCTGTGTTTAAAATTAACTGCTCGACTGAGGGACCTTACAGATAATTGAATGTGTGGGTTACAGAGATGAGGTAGTCATTCACAAATCATGTTCAAAACTATAATTGCTTAGATTGAGTCCATGCAATTAAGGTGACTTGTTAAGCACTTTTGTACTCCTGAACTTATTTAGGCTTGCCATAACAAAAGGGTTGAATACTTTGACTGAAAACATTTCAGGTTTTCATTTTATTTATTTTTTGTAAAATGTCTACAAACGTAATTCTACTTTGACACTATGGGGTATTGTGTTTAGGCCAGTGATAATGTACATTTTATCAATTTTAAATTCAGACTGTAACACAACAAAATGTGGAATAAGTCAAGGGGTGTGAATACTTTCTGAAGACACCAGTTGAGTAGAGCTTCTTAGGTAGAGATCGATCTCCGGGTAGAGTAGTATAAGGTAGTATTGTGTAGGATAGGATAGTGTAGGACAGGGTAGGATAGTGTAGGGTAGAATAGGGTAGTATAGTGTAGGGTAGAATAGGGTAGTATGGTGTAGGGTAGGCTAGGGCAGGGTTGTATTGTGTAGGGTAGGTTGGTATTGTGTATGGTAGGTTAGGTTAGGATAGGGTTGTATTGTGTATGGTAGGGTAGGGAAGGATGGGGTAAGGGTAGGATTGCGTAGGATAGTGTGGGGTGGGGTATGTTAGGGTAGTATCGTGTAGGATAGGGTAGGATAGGTTAGGATAGTGTAGGGTAGGTTAGGGTAGTATTGTATAGGGTAGTATTGTGTAGGGTAGGATAGTATTGTGTATGTTAGGGTAGGGTGGTATTGTGTAGGGTAGGGTGGTATTGTGTAGGGTAGGGGAAGTGTTGTATAGGATAGGGTGGTATTGTGTATGTTAGGGTAGTATTGTGTAGGGTAGGCTAGGATAGGGTAGGGTAGTACTGTGTAGGATGGGGAAGGGTGGTATTGTATAGTGTAGGATAGGGTATGGTGTATTGTGAGGGTTAGGTAGGTTAGGGTAAGGTAGTATTGTGTAAGGTAGGACAGGGTGGTTAGGGTAGGGTAGTATTGTGTACGGTAGGGTAGTGTTGTATAGGTTAGGGTAGGGTGGTATTGTGTATGTTAGGGTAGGGTAATATTGTGTAGGGTAGGCTAGGATAGTATTGTGTATGTTAGGGTAGGGTATATTGTGTAGGGTAGGCTAGGATAGGGTAGTATTGTGTAGGGTGGGGTCGTGTAGTATTGTGTAGGGTAATATTGTGTAGGATAGGGTAGGGTGGGTTAGGGTAGAGTAGTATTGTGTAGGATAAGGTAGGGTGGGTTAGGGTAGAGTAGTATTGTGTAGGATAGGGTGGGTTAGGGTAGAGTAGTATTGTGTAGGATAGGGTGGGTTAGGGTAGAGTAGTATTGTGTAGGATAGGGTGGGTTAGGGTAGAGTAGTATTGTGTAGGATAGGGTAGGATAGGCTAGTATAGTATTGTGTATGGTAGGGTACGGTAGTATTGGGTAGAGTACTATTGTGTAGGGTAGGATAGTATTTTGTAGGGTAGAGTTTGGTATTATTGTGTAAGGTAGGGTAGGATAGTATTATGTAGGGTAGCTTAGGATAGTATTGTGTAGGATAGGGTAGGTTAGTATTGTGTAGGGTAGGGTAGGGTAGAATGGGGCAGGGTAGGGTAGGGTTGGGTAGGATAAGGTAGGAAAGTATAGGGTAGGGTAATATTGTGTAGGGTAGGGTGGGGTATTATTGTGTAAGTTAAGGTAGGGTTTTGTAGGATAGGGTAGGGTTGTATTTTGTAGGGTAGAATAAGATAGGATAGAGTGGTATTGTGTAGATAGGGTAGGGTTGTATTGTGTAGGGTAGGGTGGTATTGTTTAGGTTGGGATAGGGTAGTTTTGTGCAGGGTAAGGTAGGTTAGGGTAGGGTGGTATTGTGTAGGGTAGGTTAGGATAGGGTAGGGTGGTATTGTGTAGGGTAGGGTGGTATTGGGTCGGGTAGTGTGGTATAGAGTAGGATAGTATAGGGTAGGGTGGTATAGGGTAGGGTGGGGTAGGATGGTATAGGGTAGATAGGATAGGGTAGGGTTGGGTAGTATGATGTAGAGTAGGGTAGGGGTAGGGTGGGGTAGTATAGTGTAAGGTAGGATAGGGTAGGGTAGTGTAGGGTAGTATGGGGTAGTGTGGTGTAGGGTAGGTTAGGATAGGGTAGGATAGGGTAGGGTAGTGTAGGATAGTATAGGGTAGGGTAGTGTGGGGTAGGGTAGTGTAGGATAGGGTAGGGTAGGGTAGGGTAGGGTAGTATAGGGTGGGATAGTGCAGTGTAGGGTAGGATAGGGAAGGGTAGTATAGGGTAGGGTGGGGTAGTATAGGGTGGGATAGCGTAGTATAGGGTGGGGTAGTATAGGGTGGGATAGCGTAGTATAGGGTGGGGTAGTATAGGGTAGGGTGGGGTAGTATAGGGTTGGGTGGGGTAGTATAGGGATGGGTGGGGTAGTATAGGGTAGGGTGGGGTAGTATAGGGTAGGGTGGGGTAGTATAGGGTTGGGTGGGGTAGTATAGGGTAGGGTGGGGTAGTATAGGGTAGGGTAGGGTAGTATAGGGTTGGGTGGGGTAGTATAGGGTTGGGTGGGGTAGTATAGGGTGGGATAGGGTAGGATAGGGTGGGGTAGTATAGGGTTGGGTGGGGTAGTATAGGGTAGAGTGGGGTAGTATAGGGTTGGGTGGGGTAGTATAGGGTTGGGTGGGGTAGTATAGGGTGGGGTAGGGTGGGGTAGTATAGGGTGGGATAGGGTAGTATAGGGTAGGATAGGGTGGGGTAGTATAGGGTGGGATAGGGTAGAATAGGGTAGGATAGGGTGGGGTATTATAGGGTAGGATAGGGTGGGGTAGTATAGGGTGGGGTAGTATAGGGTGGGATAGGGTAGAATAGGGTAGGATAGGGTGGGGTATTATAGGGTAGGATAGGGTGGGGTAGTATAGGGTAGGATAGGGTGGGGTAGTATAGGGTGGGATAGGGTAGAATAGGGTAGGATAGGGTGGGGTAGTATAGGGTGGGGTAGTATAGGGTGGGGTAGTATAGGGTGGGATAGTGCAGTGTAGGGTAAAATATTTGTGTCCAGAAGGTAGGACTGTTGAACAGCAATAGTTGATCTAATGTCTAGAATATCGGGACACTTGATTGTCATCAGCGTTAAAGAAAGATAAAGAAAGACACTTTCTCAAAGGTGGCAGTAGGTTTTATTTGATAATGAAGAACACTACTAGGGTTAGGAAGAATACAGGTGAAAGGTCATGGATATGAAAAGTGAATAAAAAGCAGCATGCAGAGAAGAGGCATCTATTACACAGTACTAATGTTCAAAATATCATCAAATACGGTAATATTCTAGATCGGGGGTGTCTTCAACGAGGTCGCACTGAAAATGTCTTTGCAAAACAGTCCTCTATCCATTGATACTCCCTGACTGTCTAGCTTTAATCTCTGCCATTATTAGAGACCTGCACACAGTCAACAACAATGTAAATGAAGGCCCACTATCATTACTACACAGTTTCATTTTAAAGTATACTGAGTTCATTCCCCCCCCCCCCCCCCAAAAAAAAAACAAAAATATGGGCCGTATGTTTGACACCCCTGGTCTAGATAATACTGGTCTGTTGATACGAAAGAAAAACCTGAGAGCCAATATTGCAGTCTATAAAACCAATGGGCCCTGCTCTGACCTAAAGCTCCCTCCATTACCTGTTGCACCGCCACATCCAGCCACACTGGGGAGAGGGGCGCCAGAGGGCAGTGTGGCTGAACCCAAACTAACTAAACATAAAACTGGCTTTTCAAAGCAGGATTTAAAAATGAAATGTAAGCATTGGGACCTCAGAGAGTCCGCCATTTTCTAAATGGGAAACAATAGCATAAGTAATAATTATCATAGTGCGTCAAAGCAGAAGGTTATTTAAAACAATAATTTCCAGATAATTGCCTATCTCTCCCCAGCCTTAGCTGAATGGGTGGAGACGGGCAGAGTTTGTTTGTTAAAGTATGAATAAACTCAAGCCAATGACTGGGACTGACTGGGATTTGGAAATGTCTGTTGGTGTGCAAACCTGGCAGAGCACCTTAAGGTGTTTAATATAACCTAATATCCCCCAGGGGATCAATAAAGTACCTATCTATCTATCTATCTATCTATCTATCTATCTATCTATCTATCTATCTATCTATCTATCTATCTATCTATCTATCTATCTATCTATCTATCTATCTATCTATCTATCTATCTATCTATCTATCTATCTATCTATCTATCTATCTACATCTGTCTGTCTGACATAATATAACCTAATACATCTGTCTGTCTGACATAATATAACCTAATACATCTGTCTGTCTGACATAATATAACCTAATACATCTGTCTATCTGACATAATATAACCTAATACATCTGTCTGTCTGACATAATATAACCTAATACATCTGTCTGTCTGACATAATATAACCTAATACATCTGTCTGTCTGACATAATATAACCTAATACATCTGTCTATCTGACATAATATAACCTAATACATCTGTCTGTCTGACATAATATAACCTAATACATCTGTCTATCTGACATAATATAACCTAATACATCTGTCTATCTGACATAATATAACCTAATACATCTGTCTATCTGACATAATATAACCTAATACATCTGTCTATCTGACATAATATAACCTAATACATCTGTCTGTCTGACATAATATAACCTAATACATCTGTCTGTCTGACATAATATAACCTAATACATCTGTCTATCTGACATAATATAACCTAATACATCTGTCTATCTGACATAATATAACGTAATACAGGGTAGGTGCACCTTCTGAGGTGCAAATGCATCATGCAACTTGTAGACATCTCTGATGAAAAGCAAACAACTTGATTCATCTCAACAGCTATTGTCTCAGCCACAACACTGTTCTCCAGATTATATGGTTATCATGGTGGTGTATTCACTGGGCAACACTCAAGCATCATTACATTACGGTTCATGACCAGTTACCAATGTAACACAACCATCACTCTCAATAACATGCAACCAAATAAGTGATCATGCTCAGTCAATGTTGAATCCAAAACAAAAAGCAGAGTAACATCTCACATGGACTATCTCCACAGTCATCTTTCTTTGCGTGATACAGTACAGTCATAATTTATTCCAAACAATCTCCAAAGAGCAAGTCAAGTAGTTAAGTTAAAATGTCAAGTGTGAAGCGTGCAGAAAAAGTGTAGAGACAAAACAAGTAACCAGACCATGAGGAGGGAGGGCCTTGCAGGCTGTAGGCCTGTCTGGAACCATGTGGGCCTAGGGCTCTTTCTCAATTTATCTTTCCTTGATTCCTTGCATCCTGTTTCCTCACCTCCTTCTCAAAACAAATTGGAGAAGAAGGGGAGAGACCTTATACCTCCTCCTCCAAGGAAAGGGGAATTGAGATTGAGCCTAGCTCAGTTGGGTTCAGGGGAGAAGAGCAGCACTGATAGGTGCTAGTGGACTGCAGTATGCATCTGTCTGTCTGTTTGTCAGAGTAGTACTCACTGTTTCTGCAGGAGGTGCTGCTGCTGCTGCCTGTATGACTCGACAGTGTGCTGAGGCAGAAACTGCATGAGTTCCAGAGACTCTTTGATTTTTACCAAAATCTCATATATTTCACGGCCTTTAATCTATAGAGGGAGAGAGATAGCGGTTGGTTAGCAGCTGGGTCATACCACAAGATTAATACCATGTATACAGTGGGGCAAAAAAGTATTTAGTCAGCCACCAATTGTGCAAGTTCTCCCACTTAAAAAGATGAGAGAGGCCTGTAATTTTCATCATAGGTACACTTCAACTATGAGAGACAAAATGAGAAAAGAACATCCAGAAAATCACATTGTAGGATTTTTAATGAATTTATTTGCAAATTATGGTGGAAAATAAGTATTTGGTCACCTACAAACAAGCAAGATTTCTGGCTCTCACAGACCTGTAACTTCTTCTTTAAGAGGCTCCTCTGTCCTCCACTCGTTACCTGTATTGATGGCACCTGTTTGAACTTGTTATCAGTATAAAAGACACCTGTCCACAACCTCAAACAGTCACACTCCAAACTCCACTATGGCCAAGACCAAAGAGCTGTCAAAGGACACCAGAAACAAAATTGTAGACCTGCACCAGGCTGGGAAGACTGAATCTGCAATAGGTAAGCAGCTTGGTGTGAAGAAATCAACTGTGGGAGCAATTATTAGGAAATGGAAGACATATAAGACCACTGATAATCTCCCTCAATCTGGGGCTCCACGCAAGATCTCACCCCGTGGGGTCAAAATGATCACAAGAACGGTGAGCAAAAATCCCAGAACCACACAGGGGGACCTAGTGAATGACCTGCAGAGAGCTGGGACCAAAGTAACAAAGGCTACCATCAGTAACACACTACGCCGCCAGGGACTCAAATCCTGCAGTGCCAGACGTGTCCCCCTGCTTAAGCCAATACATGTCCAGGCCCGTCTGAAGTTTGCTAGAGAGCATTTGGATGATCCAGAAGAGGATTAGGAGAATGTCATATGGTCAGATGAAACCAAAATAGAACTTTTTGGTAAAAACTCAACTCGTCGTGTTTGGAGGAGAAAGAATGCTGAGTTGCATCCAAAGAACACCATACCTACTGTGAAGCATGGGGGTGGAAACATCATGCTTTGGGGCTGTTTTTCTGCAATGGGACCAGGACGACCGATCCGTGTAAAGGAAAGAATGAATGGGGCCATGTATCGTGAGATTTTGAGTGAAAACCTCCTTCCATCAGCAAGGGCATTGAAGATGAAATGTGGCTGGGTCTTTCAGCATGACAATGATCCCAAACACACCGCCCGGGCAACGAAGGAGTGGCTTCGTAAGAAGCATTTCAAGGTCCTGGAGTGACCTAGCCAGTCTCCAGATCTCAACCCCATAGAAAATCTTTGGAGGGAGTTGAAAGTCCGTGTTGCCCAGCGACAGCCCCGAAACATCACTGCTCTAGAGGAGATCTGCATGGAGGAATGGGCCAAAATACCAGCAAGTGTGTGAAAACCTTGTGAAGACTTACAGAAAACGTTTGACCTCTGTCATTGCCAACAAAGGTTATATAACAAAGTACTGAGATAAACTTTTGTTATTGACCAAATACTTATTTTCCACCATAATTTGCAAATAAATTCATTAAAAATCCTACAATGTGATTTTCTGGATATTGTTTTCTCATTTTGTCTCTCATAGTTGAAGTGTACCTATGATGAACATTACAGGCCTCTCATCTTTTTAAGTGGGAGAACTTGCACAATTGGTGGCTGACTAAATACTTTTTTACCCCACTGTACATACATAGACCCTGTGTATCAGGGTTGGTTAGCAGCTGGGTCATACCACAAGATTAATACCATGTATACATACATAGACCCTGTGTATCAGGGTTGGTTAGCAGCTGGGTCATACCACAAGATTAATACCATGTATACATACATAGACCCTGTGTATCAGGGTTGGTTAGCAGCTGGGTCATACCACAAGATTAATACCATGTATACATACATAGACCCTGTGTATCAGGGTTGGTTAGCAGCTGGGTCATACCACAAGATTAATACCATGTATACATACATAGACCCTGTGTATCAGGGTTGGTTAGCAGCTGGGTCATACCACAAGATTAATACCATGTATACATACATAGACCCTGTGTATCAGGGTTGGTTAGCAGCTGGGTCATACCACAAGATTAATACCATGTATACATACATAGACCCTGTGTATCAGGGTTGGTTAGCAGCTGGGTCATACCACAAGATTAATACCATGTATACATACATAGACCCTGTGTATCAGGGTTGGTTAGCAGCTGGGTCATACCACAAGATTAATACCATGTATACATACAGAGACCCTGTGTATCAGGGTTGGTTAGCAGCTGGGTCATACCACAAGATTAATACCATGTATACATACAGAGACCCTGTGTATCAGGGTTGGTTAGCAGCTGGGTCATACCACAAGATTAATACCATGTATACATAAGGTCAGACTCTCATTTTGAAATGCTCACATAATTATGGCTTGTTTACTTCCTCATGTTTATTGGTGTTCTATTTGTATAGGATAGACAGTATCAGAACTAAACAGGCTCAATCTATCTATCTATCTATCTATCTATCTATCTATCTATCTATCTATCTATCTATCTATCTATCTATCTATCTATCTATCTATCTATCTATCTATCTATCTATCTATCTATCTATCTATCTATCTATTGTGTGGACAGACTGAACTCTTACAGGCAGACAAAACACTTCCTCATCGGTGGATCTTCTCTTCTTGATGGAGGACATCTGGATCCCATGGGAGGCCTGGCGGAAGGCTGGAGAGGTGAAGAAGACGATCAGAAGGAGGAGAGAAGGACAGGGAGGAGAGGAGGACAGAGGGAGGAGGACAGAGGGAGGAGGACAGGGAGGAGAGGAGGACAGAGGGGGGAGAGGAGGACAGAGGGAGGAGAGGAGGACAGGGAGGAGAGGAGGACGAGGGAGGAGAGGAGGACGAGGAAGGAGAGGAGGACAGAGGGAGGAGAGGAGGACAGGGAGGAGAGGAGGACAGGGAGGAGAGGAGGACAGAGGGAGGAGAGGAGGACAGAGGGAGGAGAGGAGGACAGGGAGGAGAGGAGGACAGGGAGGAGAGGAGGACAGAGGGAGGAGAGGAGGACAGAGGGAGGAGAGGAGGACAGAGGGAGGAGAGGAGGACAGGGAGGAGAGGAGGACAGGGAGGAGGGGGGAGAGGAGGACAGAGGCCTGGTCAGTACATGTAGCTACCTGGGCCGGTTACACCAGTTGGACATAAGATTGGTTAACTTTACGTCAGCAAGCATTTAAGATGGAAAACAAGCACGGGGCAGGAGGAGAGAGAGACTACAGCACAGGGCAGGAGGAGAGATACTACAGCACAGGGCAGGAGGAGAGAGACTACAACACAGCACAGGGCAGGAGGAGAGAGACTACAACACAGCACAGGAGGAAGGAGACTACAGCACAGGGCAGGACAGGAGGAGAGGGACTACAACACAGCACAGGGCAGGAGGAGAGAGACTACAACACAGCACAGGAGGAAGGAGACTACAGCACAGGGCAGGACAGGAGGAGAGGGACTACAGCACAGCACAGGGCAGGAGGAGTGAGACTACAGCATGGGGCAGGAGGAGACAGACTGCAGCACAGCGCAGGAGGACAGAGACTACAGCACAGGGCAAGACAGGAGGAGAGAGACTACAACACAAGGCAGGAAGAGAGAGACTACAGGGCAGGAGGAGAGAGACTACAGCACAGGGCAGGAGGATAGAGACTACAGCACAGGGCAGGAGGAAAGACACTACAGCACAGGGCAGGAAGAGAGAGACTACAGCACAGGGCAGGAAGAGAGAGACTACAGCACAGGGCAGGAGGAAAGAGACTACAGGGCAGGAGGAGAGAGACTACAGCAGATGGGCAGGCAGCATGCAGTGGGTCAGAGAGAGAGAGAGAGAGAGAGAGAAATATATAGTATGATCAGAGCCAGCCAGTCAGTCCTCCACCAGCTCCCAGCACTACTTACGGCGTTTCATACCCTCACTGGCCTTTGTTCCATCAGTAACATGCAGCTTGCGGATACTGTCCTCGTCCGCCTTACGGTCCCGGCCAGGGCACGCACAGATCCTGGCCTCGAAGCACCGCCGACCCAGCACCTGACCTCTGGGAGGTAGGAGAGACACAGACAGAGGTCTACCAGGTCAGCAACATTTATTTACCATCTATAGGGAGGGCTAAGATACCTAACTAGAGCCAGAGCCATGTATAGAGAACTATATAATACATTTACACTTTTGTAACATTATCCTAATATTGAGTCTCACCCCCTTTAACCCCCAGAACAGACTCAGTTAGTTTGGTCCTGGAATCTGCAAGGTGTTGAAAGCATTCCACAGGGATGCTGGTCCATGTTGACTACAATGCTGCCCACACTTCTGTCAAGTTGGCTGGATGTCCTTTGGGTGGTGGACCATTCTTGATAGACAGGAAACTGTTGAGTGTGAAAAAACCCAGCAGCATTGCAGTTCTTGACACAAACCAGTCCACCTGGCATCTTCTACCATACCCCGTTCAAAGGCACTTAAATATTTTGTCTTGCCTGTTCACCCTCTGAATGGCACACAAACACAATCCATGTCTCAATGTATCAAGGCTTAAGAGTCCTTGTTTAACCTGACTCCTCCCCTTCATCTACACTGATTGAAATGGATTTAACAAGTGACATTAATAAGGGATCATAGCTTTCACCTGGATTCACCTGGTCAGTCTATGTCCTGGAAAGAACAAGTGTCCAAACTATCTGTATATACTGTATGGTTCTGACCATTAACCTGACCCCAGAACTGTTTGGTATGAGAATGACCATGGACTTCAGCAGGACAACAACACCAACACATCTCAGCTCTCTGTCTGTTGTCCTGGTGCTTCTCTATCCTGTTAGTAGGAGCAGATGCTGAATGACTATACAGTTATATGGAATTTATGTCTTACTCTCTGGTTTCCAGGGTGACGATGATGAGAATGGGTCGTCGGTTCATACCTCCCACACAGCTAGAGTTACACATGAAGTTATACAGGATGGTGGTGAACTCTGTGCCCACCTGGAAGAGGAGGAGGGGAAGAGAACCACAACAGCATTTAGTGATTGAAATCGTCAGGGGAGACAGTGAGGGGATATTAACACAGGGGGGAGACAGAGGAGACAGGGAGGGGATATTAACACAGGGAAGGGACAGGGGAGACAGGGAGGGGATATTAACACAGGGAAGGGACAGGGGAGACAGGGAGGGGATATTAACACAGGGGGGAGACAGAGGAGACAGGGGAGGGGATATTAACACAGGGGGGAGACAGAGGAGACAGGGAGGGGATATTAACACAGGGAAGGGACAGGGGAGACAGGGAGGGGATATTAACACAGGGGGGAGACAGAGGAGACAGGGAGGGGATATTAACACAGGGAAGGGACAGGGGAGATAGGGAGGGGATATTAACACAGGGAGGGGACAGGGGAGACAGGGAGGGGATATTAACACAGGGGGGAGACAGAGGAGACAGGGGAGGGGATATTAACACAGGGAAGGGACAGGGAGGC
>CM042393.1:1580391-1582891 GCA_023634145.1 Thymallus thymallus
CTACTACTGCTATTACTACTATTACTACTACTGCTATTACTACTATTACTACTGTTACTACTACTACTGTTACTACTACTGCTATTACTACTATTACTACTGTTACTACTACTACTGTTACTACTGTTACTACTACTGCTATTACTACTATTACTACTACTGCTATTACTACTATTACTACTGTTACTACTACTACTGTTACTACTGTTACTACTACTACTGTTACTACTACTGCTATTACTACTATTACTACTGTTACTACAACTACTGTTACTACTGTTACTACTACTACTGTTACTACTGTTACTACTACTGCTATTACTACTATTACTACTACTGCTATTACTACTATTACTACTGTTACTACTACTACTGTTACTACTACTGCTATTACTACTATTACTACTGTTACTACTACTACTGTTACTACTGTTACTACTACTGCTATTACTACTATTACTACTACTGCTATTACTACTATTACTACTGTTACTACTACTACTGTTACTACTGTTACTACTACTGCTATTACTACTATTACTACTACTGCTATTACTACTATTACTACTGTTACTACTACTACTGTTACTACTACTGCTATTACTACTATTACTACTGTTACTACTACTGCTATTACTACTATTACTACTGTTACTACTACTACTGTTACTACTACTGCTATTACTACTATTACTACTGTTACTACTACTACTGTTACTACTGTTACTACTACTGCTATTACTACTATTACTACTACTGCTATTACTACTGTTACTACTACTGCTATTACTACTATTACTACTGTTACTACTACTGCTATTACTACTATTACTACTGTTACTACTACTACTGTTACTACTGTTAATACTACTGCTATTACTACTATTACTACTGTTACTACTACTACTGTTACTACTACTGCTATTACTACTGTTACTACTGTTACTACTACTGCTATTACTACTATTACTACTGTTACTACTACTACTGTTACTACTGTTAATACTACTGCTATTACTACTATTACTACTGTTACTACTACTACTGTTACTACTACTGCTATTACTACTATTACTACTGTTACTACTACTGCTATTACTACTATTACTACTGTTACTACTACTACTGTTACTACTGTTAATACTACTGCTATTACTACTATTACTACTGTTACTACTACTACTGTTACTACTACTGCTATTACTACTATTACTACTGTTACTACTACTACTGTTACTACTATTACTACTACTGCTATTACTACTATTACTACTGTTACTACTACTACTGTTACTACTACTGCTATTACTACTATTACTACTGTTACTACTACTGCTATTACTACTATTACTACTGTTACTATTACTACTGTTACTACTACTGCTATTACTACTATTACTACTGTTACTACTGCTGCTATTACTACTATTACTACTGTTACTACTGCTGCTATTACTACTATTACTACTGTTACTACTGCTGCTATTACTACTATTACTACTGTTACTACTGCTGCTATTACTACTATTACTACTGTTACTACTGCTGCTATTACTACTATTACTACTGTTACTACTGCTGCTATTACTACTATTACTACTGTTACTACTACTACTGTTACTACTTCTACTACCACTACTACAACTTTTACTACTATTACTACTACTACTACTACTACTATTACTACTGCTACTACTACAACTACTACAACTACTAGTATTGCTGCTATTACTACTACTACTACTACTATTACTACTACTGCTGCTGCAACTACTACTAGTATTACTACTACTACAACTACTACTAGTATTACTATTACTACTACTACTGCTGCTACTACCAGTACTGCTACTACTACACTCTTAGAAAAAAGGGTTCCAAAAGGGTTCTTCAGCTGTCCCCATAGGAGAACCCTTTGAAGAAGCATTTTAGTTCCAGGTAGAACCCCTTTGGGTTCCATGTAGAACCATCTGTGGAAAGGGTACTAGATGAAACATAAAATGGTTCTACTGCTGTTACTGCTACTGCTACTACTACTGCTACAACAACTACTACTGCTACTACTACTGCTACAACAACTACTACTGCTACTACTACTGCTACTACTACTACTACTACTACTACTACTACTACTACTGCTACTACTACTACTACTACTACTACTACTACTACTACTACTACTACTACTATGCACTCACTGAATATGTCCCAAATGGCACACTTTATAGTGCACTACATTTGACCGAAACCCTATGGTCAAAAGTAGTGCACTATATAGGGAATAGGGCTCCATTTGGGACACACCAAGTGTGTAATCCCTACAGTGAAGGAGACGTGCTGATGGAAAAACACAGGTTTGCTTAAGAAGGGGAACAGATTGTGAAAACATCCCGAGGCAGTGTATGTGTTCTAGAACAATAAGCTGTGTTCCAGTGAAAGGAGCCCATCCCAGCATCTGTCTAGGATGACTTTTAATATTATTACACAAGCTAGCTATACT
>CM042393.1:1585391-1702891 GCA_023634145.1 Thymallus thymallus
ATTTATGATAGTGGTGACTGTTTCCCCCCCATGTGAATTTATGATAGTGGTGACTGTTTCCCCCCCATGTGAATTTATGATAGTGGTGACTGTTTCCCCCCCCCCCCCATGTGAATTTATGATAGTGGTGACTGTTTCCCCCATGTGAATTTATGATAGTGGTGACTGTTTCCCCCCCATGTGAATTTATGATAGTGGTGACTGTTTCCCCCCCATGTGAATTTATGATAGTGGTGACTGTTTCCCCCCCATGTGAATTTATGATAGTGGTGACTGTTTCCCCCCCATGTGAATTTATGATAGTGGTGACTGTTTCCCCCCCATGTGAATTTATGATAGTGGTGACTGTTTCCCCCATGTGAATTTATGATAGTGGTGACTGTTTCCCCCATGTGAATTTATGATAGTGGTGACTGTTTCCCCCCCATGTGAATTTATGATAGTGGTGACTGTTTCCCCCCCCCCATGTGAATTTATGATAGTGGTGACTGTTTCCCCCCCATGTGAATTTATGATAGTGGTGACTGTTTCCCCCCCCCATGTGAATTTATGATAGTGGTGACTGTTTCCCCCCCCCCCCATGTGAATTTATGATAGTGGTGACTGTTTCCCCCCCCCCCCCATGTGAATTTATGATAGTGGTGACTGTTTCCCCCCCCCCCATGTGAATTTATGATAGTGGTGACTGTTTCCCCCATGTGAATTTATGATAGTGGTGACTGTTTCCCCCCCATGTGAATTTATTATAGTGGTGACTGTTTCCCCCCCCCCTCAAGTGAATTTATGATAGTGGTGACTGTTTCCCTCCCCATGTGAATTTATGATAGTGGTGACTGTTTCCCTCCCCATGTGAATTTATGATAGTGGTGACTGTTTCCCTCCCCATGTGAATTTATGATAGTGGTGACTGTTTCCCACATGTGAATTTATGATAGTGGTGACTGTTTCCCACATGTGAATTTATGATAGTGGTGACTGTTTCCCCCCATTTGAATTTATGATAGTGGTGACTGTTTCCCCCATGTGAATTTATGATATTGTTGACTGTTTCCCCCCCCATGTGAATTGAATTTAGTATTTTGGCTGCACCTTGACTCTAGGTTGGTGTGAGCACTGTCTTTTCCTATGAACAAGAGAAGGGACAATCATTGTTTCTTGCCTCATTATGTATATATACATTAATAGTCAAAAGTTTGGACACACCTACTCATTCAAGGGTTTTTCTTTATTTTTACTATTTTCTACATTGTAGAATAATAGTGAAGACATCACAACTATGAAATAATACATATGGAATCATGTAGTAACCAAAAAGGTCTTAAGCAAATCAAAATATATTTTATATTTGAGAGTCAATTCAATTAGCCAGTCTTTGCATTGATGACAGCTTTAAACACTCTTGGCATTCTCTCAACCAGCTTCATGAGGTATTCACCTGGAATGAATTTAAATCAACAGGTTTGCCTTGTTAAAAGTTAATTTGTGGAATTTCTTTCCTTCTTAATGCAAGAACAGCTCAAATAGGCTAAGAGAAATGACAGTCCATCATTACTTTAAGACATGAAGGTCATTGAATATGGAAATATTCAAGAACATCAAGAGCTATGATGAGTTACCAGCCTCAGAATTTGCAGCCAAAATAAATGCTTCAGTTCAAGTAACAGACACATCTCAACATCAACTGTTCAGAGGAGACTGTGTGAATCAGGCCTTCATCGTCGAATTGCTGCAAAGAAACCACTACTAAAGGACACCAATAAGAAGAAGAGACTTGCTTGGGCCAAGAAACACGATCAATGGACATTAGACCAGTGGAAATCTGTCCTTTGGTCTGATGAGTCCAAATTTGAGATTTTTGGATCCAACAGCCGTGTCACTGTCTGTGATTTATTTATTATAGTCCCATTAAGCAGCATGGCTACCACAGCATTCTGCAGAGATGCGACATCCCATCTGGTTTGCGCTTAATGGGACTATAATTTGTTTTTCAACAGGACAATGACCCAAAACACACCTCCAGGCTGTGTAAGGGCTATTTGACCAAGAAGGAGAGTGATGGAGTGCTGCATCAGATGACCTGGCCTCCACAATCACCCAATCTCAACTCATTTGAGATGATTTGGAACGCAGAGTGAAGGAAAAGCAGCCAACAAGTGCTCAGCATATGTGGGAACTCCTTCAAGACTGTTGGAAAAGCATTCCAGGTGATGCTGGTTGAGAAAATGCAAAGCTGTCATCAAGGCAAAGGTTGGCTACTTTGAAGAATCTAAAATATATTTTGATTTGTTTAACACTTTTTAGGTTACTACATGATTCAATATGTGATATTTCATAGTTTTGATGTCTTCAATATTATTCTACAATGTCGAAAATAGTAAAAATAAAGAAAAGCCCTTGAATGAGTAGGTGTGTCCAAACCTTTGACTGGTACTGTATTATATTGATGAGAATGTCAGTTATGTTGATGAGGAGAGATTCCATTGCCTGGGGGACATGTATGTAGACATGATGATGGAAGTGTTCCATGCTTGGTATTCTAGAAGACCCTGATAAATAACCTCATCGAGAGAGAAAGAGAGAGAGATTTCAGTATCTGCCACGTTCAAGACAAACGTTGTTTAAGACTGCTGACATTGCATACTGTAGACACACACAGCCTGACGGATTAAGATAAACCATCCCAGCCCTCAAGCCACAAACTTTGAGCAACTACGTTTTCTCAGGAGCTGCTGCTGAAAGGTTAACACACACAAGCATGAAGCTGTTGACTGATGTGCTCAAGTCGCTCTCCTCTCCTCCCCTCCTCTCTTCTTCTCCTCCCCTCCCCTCCTCTCCTCCCCCCTCTCCTCTCCTCTCCCCTCCTAGGCAGGGCGTGGTCTTCTATAATGTGTTACTATGTAATTATGAACCATTCACTGGTCACAATGTCAATTACATACACAGGAAAAAAACTACTTAATCACAACGCTGCGTCCAAAATGGCACCCCATTCCCTATGAAGTGCACTACTTTCGATCAGGGCCCATGGGATCCAGACAGTTATTTAAACATAACACTTTAAATAGCTACCTCTATAGTAGGGTAGGAGATAGCAGAGTCATACCTCTATAGTAGGGTAGAAGATAGCAGAGTCATACCTCTATAGTAGGGTAGCAGAGTCATACCTCTATAGTAGGGTAGCAGAGTCATACCTCTATAGTAGGGTAGCAGAGTCATACCTCTATAGTAGGGTAGCAGAGTCATACCTCTATAGTAGGGTAGCAGTGTCATACCTCTATAGTAGGGTAGCAGAGTCATACCTTTATAGTAGGGTAGAAGTGTCATACCTCTATAGTAGGGTAGCAGAGTCATACCTTTATAGTAGGGTAGCAGAGTCATACCTCTATAGTAGGGTAGAAGTCATACCTGTGTAGTAGGGTAACAGAGTCATACCTCTATAGTAGGGTAGCAGAGTCATACCTCTATAGTAGGGTAGCAGAGTCATACCTCTATAGTAGGGTAGCAGAGTCATACCTCTATAGTAGGGTAGCAGAGTCATACCACTATAATAGGGTAGTAGATAGCAGAGTCATACCTCTATAGTAGGGTAGCAGATAGCAGAGTCATACCTCTATAGTAGGGTAGCAGAGTCATACCACTATAATAGGGTAGTAGATAGCAGAGTCATACCTCTATAGTAGGGTAGCAGATAGCAGAGTCATACCTCTATAGTAGGGTAGAAGTGTCATACCTCTATAGTAGGGTAACAGAGTCATACCTCTATAGTAGGGTAGAAGTCATACCTGTATAGTAGGGTAACAGAGTCATACCTCTATAGTAGGGTAACAGAGTCATACCTCTATAGTAGGGTAGCAGAGGGTAACAGCATGGGTGATCATGATTGCAACTTGCATCTATGCACAATTGCTTGTGAACATGCATATTCAGTGCAGCATGCCTGCATGTGTGAGTGTGTGCATTTCTGTGTGTGTGTCTGTCTATCTAGTTTATTAGGTACACCCATCTAGTACTGGGTCGGACCCCCTTTGCCTCCAGAACAGCCTGAATTCATTGGGGCATTCTACAAAGTGTTGGAAATGTTCCACAGGGATGTTGGTCCATGCTGACACAATGGCATCCCGCAGTAGCTGCAAATTGGACGGCGGTACATTCATGCTGCTAACAGCCCGTTCCATCTCATCCCAAAGATGCTCTATTGGGTTGTCTGGGGACTGCGCAGGCCACTCAAGTAAACTGAACTCACTGTCATGTTCCAGGACATGTTTTTCCACTCCTCAGTTGTTCAGTGTTGGTGATCTCATGCCCACTGGAGCTGCTTCTTGTTGTTTTTAGCTGATAGGAGTGGAACCCATTGTGGTCTTCTGCTGAAATCCCATCCATGACAAGGATCGACGAGTTGTGCGTTCTGAGATGCCGTTCAACACACCACTGTTGTACTGAGCCGTTATTTGTCTGTTTCTGGCCGGCCTGTTAGCTTACACCATTCTTGCCATTCTCCTTCAACTCTTTCATCACCATTCTCAGTAAACCCTAGACACTGATGTACGTGAAAAGCCCAGGAGGGCAGCCATGTCTGAGATACTGGATTCGGCGCACCTGGTACCGGCTAACAACATTCAATCGAGCAGTAGCTGAATGCCTCGATGCCTGTCTCCCTGATTCATACAGCGAGCCACGGCCATGTGTCTCACTGTCTGTAGGAGCGATCCATTTCATGAACGGGGTGGTGTACCTAAAAACTGTCCGGTGAGTGTACTCAGTCTATCACACCAGAGATACTCCTTCAACACACAGACTGTTCTCCTCTCAGCAAAGCAGCCCAGGTACAAGTTGAGACAGGCCCACAGCTGTAGCGTTCCTTCCCCAGCCCTGGTGGCTGCGGGCGCATGCCAAATCAAGTCCTGACAGAGCTGGGCCCTAAACAAGCAGGGCTTGGCACCTCCAGTCTTGTCCTCTTCTTACCTGACATGTAGCATCATGTCTTCACCAGCTTCTCACTAACCTGCTCAATTCTACAAACATTAAAAGTAGGGTATTTTCTTGTTTTCCTCTCTGGAGAGTATAAACGCCTGGTTCTCTGGAGAGGATAAATGCCTGGTTCTCTGGAGAGGAGAGGATAAATGCCTGGTTCTCTGGAGAGGAGAGGGAAAACACCTGGTTCTCTGGAGAGGAGAGGAAAAACACCTGGTTCTTGTTGAAAAAGAAAAAACGACAGGAAAGTAGGGATAGAAAAGTGAGAGCAGTGATAAAAAATATCCTCCTCATAACCGATTATTTCAATGTGTGTTGCAAAAAGAATTTAGGAAGCAGTGCCGGAAGGCATACAAACAATCATTGTACAAACATATGATGCTGCCATCATGGGATGGAATCCCAGGTATGCGTGGCAGCTGATGGCATATACAGCAGTAGTAAATGGCATATGACATTTTGTTTACCTAGCCTGACCGGGGATGGTGGCGGGGAAAAGCATCTGTCACTCTTGGGATTAGCCAATTGGTTGCTAGAGCACAGGTAGCCGGGCCCGTAACCGAAAGGTTGCTGGATTGAATCCCCGAGCTGACAAGGTAAAATCCACTCCAGGACCTTGAGATGCTTCTCACGGAGCCACTCCTTAGTTGCCCTGGCTGTGTGTTTCGGGTCGTTGTCATGCTGGAAGACCCAGCCACGACCCATCTTCAATGCTCTTACTGAGGGAAGGAGGTTGTTGGCCAAGATCTCGCGATACATGGCCCCATCCATCCTCCCCTCAATACGGTGCAGTCTTCCTGTCCCCTTTGCAGAAAAGCATCCCCAAAGAATGATGTTTCCACCTCCATGCTTCACGGTTGGGATGGTGTTCTTGGGGTTGTACTCATCCTTCTTCTTCCTCCAAACACGGCGAGTGGAGTTTAGACCAAAAAGCTCTATTTTTGTCTCATCAGACCACATGACCTTCTCCCATTCCTCCTCTGGATCATCCAGATGGTCATTGGCAGACTTCAGACGGGCTTGGACATGCGCTGGCTTGAGCAGGGGGACCTTGCGTGTGCTGCAGGATTTTAATCTATGACGGCGTAGTGTGTTACTAATGGTTTTCTTTGAGACTGTGGTCCCAGCTCTCTTCAGGTCATTGACCAGGTCCTGCCGTGTAGTTCTGGGCTGATCCCTCACCTTCCTCATGATCATTGATGCCCCACGAGGTGAGATCTTGCATGGTGCCCCAGACCGAGAGAGATTGACCGTCATCTTGAACTTCTTCCATTTTCTAATAATTGTGCCAACAGTTGTTGCCTTCTCACCAAGCTGCTTGCCTATTGTCCTGTAGCCCATCCCAGCCTTGTGCAGGTCTACAATTTTATCCCTGATGTCCTTACACAGCTCTCTGGTCTTGGCCATTGTGGAGAGGTTGGAGTCTGTTTGATTGAGTGTGTTGACAGGTGTCTTTTATACAGGTAACGAGTTCAAACAGGTGCAGTTAATACAGGTAATGAGTGGAGAACAGGAGGGCTTCTTAAAGAAAAACTAACAGGTCTGTGAGAGCCGGAATTCTTACTGGTTGGTAGGTGATCAAATACTTAATTATTTAAAAATCATACAATGTGATTTTCTGGATTTTTGTTTTAGATTCCGTCTTTCACAGTTGAAGTGTACCTATGATAAAAAGTCGGCTCTGGCCCTTTTTGTACAGGGCCCCGGTGTTACCAGCCCATTCCAGCCTGTTGTCCATATGGAATCCCAGGAACTTGTATGACCCAACCATTTCCACATCCATCCCCTGTATAGGGACTGCAGTCAGTTGGGCCTTGGTTCTCCTGAAGTCCACCACCATCTCCTTTGTTTTGCTGATGTTGAGCTGAAGGTGGTTCTGCTCACACCACACCACACCACAAAGTCACTGATTGTGCTCCTGTACTCCTCCTCCTGCCCACCCCTGATGCACCTACAATTAACCCTCACAGTGATACCTGCGTTGTCCAGGTGAGAGTAGGCCCTCTGCAGAAGGTAGATGATTGCATCATCCACCCCGATGTTGCGCTGATATGCGAACTGCAGGGGGTCCAGTGATAATGGTAATCTCCTAATGCCACTACTGATGTATAGCAGTGTTCCATGATAGCCTGGGTAATCTCCTAATGCCACTACTGATGTATAGCAGTGTTCCATGATAGCCTGGGTAATCTCCTAATGCCACTACTGATGTATAGCAGTGTTCCATGATAGCCTGGGTAATCTCCTAATGCCACTACTGATGTATAGCAGTGTTCCATGATAGCCTGGGTAATCTCCTAATGCCACTACTGATGTATAGCAGTGTTCCATGATAGCCTGGGTAATCTCCTAATGCCAGCCCCCCTCACCTCTCTGATTCAGAGGCATTGGGTTAAATACAGAAGACACATTTAATTTGAATGCATTCAGTTGTTCGACTGTATCCCTCTTTCCTTTCCATTATAACCTGGGTAATGGAAGACGTCACAGTCAATGATAATGAGAACCGGTTTGGAAATGGGCCTTTCCAGACTGCTGCATTATTGAGAAATAATTTCCCTCTCAACCCTGGCCTCTTTCTCTTTTCCTATTTCTTATATATTTTTTACTTCTCTCTCCCTGATCTTTATTCCCAGCGGTATGTTTTAGGGCTTGTGTCTCTGTTTGGGGCGAGTCTTGACAGGCTCGTTGACACAAACAAGTCTCTAAGGCGTGGGATGGGCCTGGCCCCGCAGATGTTCCCGGGGCAGGTTGTGTCTTGCCTAACACTGTTCCCTGGAATACACTTCACTTTGAGCGATTCTCTGAGAGGGCCCTCCTCCTACCTGCGGTGCAATGCGAGACATGGTGTCCGTAAAATGGCGTTCGTAAAGGCTTTAGCTAACTCCCTTGAACAGAAAAGACAGAGCATGCGAGCCTACAAGATAGAATCCTGACTTATCACCCTCTGAGTCTGCTATTGGATCTGATCAGCCTGGCAGGAATGGAGCTCACCCACTCTGCAAATGTCAATATTCTCCATAAAACATTAAGTGTCCCTTACAAGTATACACATCAGTTATGCAAGCTAACAACCAACATAGATAACAAGCTAGCTAGCTAACTAGATAGCTAGTTAGCAAGCTCACAAGAACAGTCAAGTTCGCTGCATTGTTGCTTGCATGCCTTTGGCTGTGGTCTTGGGGGTGGCACACAGCCTGAGGGGCACTGTTGCCTGTTAGGCATCGTTCAGGGCTTAAATACCCCACGAGGGCTCAGCTGCCCCAAGAGCTCTTATCTCAGAGTAAGGGACATTTAGCTAACATTCTAACTTATAAATGGATAATGAGCTCCAAACACAAATGAAAACATGATGTCATCATGAAATGCACCATCCCTTAGTGTAGCAACCAATAAAAACACATGCACTGATCCACCATGGGCTCTGCCGCCTCAGCCATACTGTCAATCTATCATCAATAAGTAACCTTTATTTAACTTGGCAAGTCAGTTAAAACACAAATTCTTATTTACAATAATTCGGACGACGCTGTGCCAATTGTGCGCCGCCCTATGGGACTCCCAATCACGGCCGGTTGTGATACAGTCTGGATTAGAACCAGGGTGTCTGTAGTGACTCCTCTAGCACTGAAATGGAGTGTCTTAGACCGCTGAACCACTTGGGAGCCCTTAGACATCCACTCTTATTTATCTCTTGATCTCAACAAAACAACATCTCTTATATAGTGATCATGAGATTAATCATTTCTGATTGACATAGAGGGAATTATTATGACGGTAATAATAATAATAACGGTTAGTGGACATTCTGTTTATATTGGATCTTTGTACAGCAGTTTGGATGTGAATAAAATCCTCCATTGTCTGCGTTGCCTTAATATTATATGCTCAAGGGAAGCCATTCTGGTGCCTGTCAGTGTATTTAGACATAGCCTATTTAAAACAAGTTGTTTTGTTTTGATAAACATTTTATTAGAATTATTCACTCTTTTTACGCATTATCAATAGCAAATGTAATCTTGCTTATTGACTACGTTTGGCATGTCCATGGCTCAGCCATAATGCAATTTACAGTAAGCCTAGCCCCTATATCAGTGCGAATGTTTAACAATGTATTTCCATATTGAAGCCATGCAATTAATTAAAACAATGTGGACTGCAAACATGTTCAACATATTTAGCAAAGATGGGATAGGCCTCCATTATATTATTTTGGTTCTGTAGGCTATTTAACGAACTAGGCTATAATAGACTAACATTCAAATTGGAGTTGATGACAATGCAATACATAAAAGACTGTAAATACACAACTTGAAGCAAGCACATATTTAGCCATGGAGCATGTTCTGATTGGCCAGTGAGGGGTTAAGCCTCCAACATATTTTTTTATCAAAACCCAGCCCTTTTGCTCCACTGCCAGATACTGCGTCCATAATTCCTGTGTGAAAATAACAAAAGTTTTGACACACCCCTGGACCTATAGCGCTACCACCAGCGCTAAGATTTACCATTGGTTATGTTTGTTAAAATAGAGCCCTTAGTGGGTTTATGGAGGGACGGTGCCTCATCCAGAGAGTCCAAGGTTTGGGGTGGGGTGCCTCCCTCTCACACCCTCTTAATCTTCCCTTCACACAACTAACTGCACATCAGACAGACACTTTTGTTTCTGTGCTGTGAAGATGAGAGGGACGAGAGAGAGAGAGAGAGAGAGATGCAGTGTGGGAATTGAGTAAATGTCACTATCCCACAGTAGTCGTAGCCAATGAGCTGGCTGAGATGGCCCCAGACTACTGCCTGTTTACTCTAATACAACCTACCTAACGTTGGTTGATATTTAGCCAACAGGTTATACAACACCCCTCCCCTCCCGTCTGACCAATAGGAGATTGATGGCTTAGCTGGACCATAATGGTCCAAAATCAATTCATGTGCTACAGTTGTATGGCACCATGTAAGACTAGTTTAGCCACATAGTTTCCCAAGAGATCCAACATTTAAACAGCATATATATATACAGTGGGGAGAACAAGTATTTGATACACTGCCGATTTTGCAGGTTTTCCTACTTACAAAGCATGTAGAGGTCTGTAATTTTTATCATAGGTACTCTTCAACTGTAAGAGACGGAATCTAAAACAAAAATCCAGAAAATCACATTGTATGATTTTTAAATAATTAATTAGCATTTTATTGCATGACATAAGTATTTGATCACCTACCATCGGTAAGAATTCCGGCTCTCACAGACCTGTTAGTTTTTCTTTAAGAAGCCCTCCTGTTCTCCACTCATTACCTGTGTTAACTGCACCTGTTTGAACTCATTACCTGTATAAAAGACACCTGTCCACACACTCAATCAAACAGACTCCAACCTCTCCACAATGGCCAAGACCAGAGAGCTGTGTAAGGACATCAGGGATAAAATTGTAGACCTGCACAAGGCTGGGATGGGCTACAGGACAATAGGCAAGTAGCTTGGTGAGAAGGCAACAACTGTTGGCGCAATTATTAGAAAATGGAAGAAGTTCAAGATGACGGTCAATCTCCCTCGGTCTGGGGCACCATGCAAGATCTCACCTCGTGGGGCATCAATGATCATGAGGAAGGTGAGGGATCAGCCCAGAACTACACGGCAGGACCTGGTCAATGACCTGAAGAGAGCTGGGACCACAGTCTCAAAGAAAACCATTAGTAACACACTACGCCGTCATGGATTAAAATCCTGCAGCGCACGCAAGGTCCCCCTGCTCAAGCCAGCGCATGTCCAGGCCCGTCTGAAGTCTGCCAATGACCATCTGGATGATCCAGAGGAGGAATGGGAGAAGGTCATGTGGTCTGATGAGACAAAAATAGAGCTTTTTGGTCTAAACTCCACTCGCCGTGTTTGGAGGAAGAAGAAGGATGAGTACAACCCCAAGAACACCATCCCAACCGTGAAGCATGGAGGTGGAAACATCATTCTTTTGGGATGCTTTTCTGCAAAGGGGACAGGACGACTGCACGGTATTGAGGGAAGGATGGATGGGGCCATGTATCGCGAGATCTTGGCCAACAACCTCCTTCCCTCAGTAAGAGCATTGAAGATGGGTCGTGGCTGGGTCTTCCAGCATGACAACGACCCGAAACACACAGCCAGGGCAACTAAGGAGTGGCTCTGTAAGAAGCATCTCAAGGTCCTGGAGTGGCCTAGCCAGTCTCCAGACCTGAACCCAATAGAAAATCTTTGGAGGGAGCTGAAAGTCTGTATTGCCCAGCGACAGCCCCGAAACCTGAAGGATCTGGAGAAGGTCTGTATGGAGGAGTGGGCCAAAATCCCTGCTGCAGAGTGTGCAAACCTGGTCAAGAACTACAGGAAACGTATGATCTCTGTAATTGCAAACAAAGGTTTCTGTACCAAATATTAAGTTCTGCTTTTCTGATGTATCAAATACTTATGTCATGCAATAAAATGCAAATTAATTACTTAAAAATCATACAATGTGATTTTCTGGATTTTTTTTAAATTACATACTTCTACATGCTTTGTAAGTGGGAAAACCTGCAAAATCGGCAGTGTATCAAATACTTGTTCTCCCCACTGTATATATATATATATATATATAAACTGGCTCTATATATATATATAATGTAGAAAACTATTTAATCCATTCCCCCCAAAATGATCATAGAATAAGGATGACATCTGCATCTCCATCTGCAGGTGAGCTATGGAGCAGCTCTGCAGGTAGCTAAGTGTTTTGACCACTAGGCACTTTGCTTTTGGTTTTACACAACGGTACATGGCATGACATGGCATCGAGTCAGTACAGAGGATCTTGGAGTCAGTACAGAGGATCTTGGAGTCAGTACAGAGGATCATGGAGTCAGTACAGAGGATCTTGGAGTCAGTACAGAGGATCTTGGAGTCAGTACAGAGGATCATGGAGTCAGTACAGAGGATCGTGGAGTCAGTACAGAGGGTAGTGGAGTCAGTACAGAGGGTCGTGGAGTCAGTACAGAGGATCGTGGAGTCAGTACAGAGGGTTGTGGAGTCAGTACAGAGGGTCGTGGAGTCAGTACAGAGGGTCGTGGAGTCAGTACAGATGGTCATAGAGTAGAGTAGAGCTGAGCTGCCAGGCAGAGCAGTGTAGAGCTGCCAGGCAGAACGGAGCAGAGTAGAGCTGCCTGGCAGAACAGAGTAGAGTAGAGCTGTCTGGCAGAACAGAGTAGAGTAGAGCTGAGCTGCCAGGCAGAGCAGCGTAGAGCTGCCAGGCAGAACAGAGTAGAGTAGAGCTGCCTGGCAGAACAGAGTAGAGTAGAGCTAAATAAGAATTTGTTCTTAACGGACTTGCCTAGTTAAATAAAGGTTATATACAATCTAAATTAAAGATAAGATCAAGAGGAGTTCCCCTGGGGGAAAGTCCTATAGACTAAAGCTACCTACTAGATGAAAGATACAGTATTATGATACAGTACTGGGTTGTATTAACATACATTACTGGGTTGTATTAACATACAGTACTGGGTTGTATTAACATACAGTACTGGGTTGTATTAAGATACAGTACTGGGTTGTATTAACATACAGTTCTGGGTTGTATTAACATACAGTTCTGGGTTGTATTAAGATACAGTACTGGGTTGTATTAAGATACAGTACTGGGTTGTATTAAGATACAGTACTGGGTTGTATTAACATACAGTACTGGGTTGTATTAACATACAGTACTGGGTTGTATTAACATACAGTACTGGGTTGTATTAACATACAGTACTGGGTTGTATTAAGATACAGTACTGGGTTGTATTAAGATACAGTACTGGGTTGTATTAACATACAGTACTGGGTTGTATTAAGATACAGTACTGGGTTGTATTAACATACAGTACTGGGTTGTATTAAGATACAGTACTGGGTTGTATTAAGATACAGTACTGGGTTGTATTAACATACAGTACTGGGTTGTATTAAGATACAGTACTGGGTTGTATTAAGATACAGTACTGGGTTGTATTAACATACAGTACTGGGTTGTATTAACATACAGTACTGGGTTGTATTAAGATACAGTACTGGGTTGTATTAAGATGCATAATGTACCATTGCCATTCTGAAGGATCCAGACATGAGCATGTGCCTTGAGTTATTGTTAATTTATTCAAAGATACACAATATCTTCCTGTTACAACTGAACTGGCATGGTTCTGAGAAAAACCCAAAGAGCTCAGCTGGGAACATCATTTTTTTGAGGAATAAAACTCCTGGTTAAGCTTGTACCAACTGTCATGGCTGAGGCTCTGAGAAAAGGCTGGAGGTTCTCATGTGTCATGAGATGAGGTAGACTAACGTTCCCCCACCAGGCAGTTGTGCAATAGATGGCTTTCATACAGTATATTGTGCATTACAAAACAGCCTAGAGCACTGATTGTCTTGATAAAACCTTCACACACTTGTAGACAGATTTTCTGCCTACAGATTCAACCTTTATCCAGGTGAAAATTATGTCATAACATGACCCCAGACCTCATTGGAAGATCCAGCTGACTCATAAATGAACCTTTTTGCTTCACATGGTGTGCACATGATAGAACACATCAATCAACCATATCTCAGACAGCAGACTTCTGCTTATTCAACTCAAATAACAATTAATTTAAATAATGTTGAATCAGCTGACAATTGTTTTTATATATGCATTTTTTTTTTTTTTTAACCTTTATTTTACTAGGCAAGTCAGTTAAGAACATATTCTTATTTTCAATGACGGCCTAGGAACAGTGGGTTAACTGCCTTGTTCAGGGGCAGAACAACAGATTTTTACCTTGTCAGCTCGGGGATTTGATCCAGCAACCTTTCGGTTATGGGCCCAACACTCTAACCACTGGGCTACCTGCCGCCCCGCATTATTCAATTGGATGATAAACTATTGCTAGGATAATATTGTTTCTGGTTGTACTGTATGTTTTGGGAATTTGTAAAGTGTGTTGAGACCCATGTGAAATGAACTTTTAAAGCAATTAACTTAAACACCTATTGATTTAAAATGAACTCTTACCGTCCAGGTGGCAGACTTTGCTGTGGACGACTGTTGGAAGGAGACGTCGAAGGTATGTGTCCCAGCGTAGTCTGTGTTGGAGGGGATGGCCGGGGAGGGGGACATGACATCGAAGGTGGAGCTGGGCTGGGCATAGGGTGAGGGCACTGACACGTTGTTCTGGACATGGTCGTTGCTGTAGGGACTAGTGGAGGTAGAGCTGCCATTTTGGATGTTCTGATCCATACTGTTCAGCAACCCCAGGTTGGTATACTGGGACTGGAGAAAAAAATAAAGAAACAATAGCCTCTGTGATAAAATATAGATGATTTAAAGGTCCAATGCAGACATTTCTATCTCAATATCAAACATTTCTGGGTTAAAATTAAGTACCTTACTGTGATTATTTCCAATTAAAATGGACATTTCCTGACCGATTCCGTGTTTAAATACAACCATATTTACTGAATGTTCTTCTTTTTTTTAAATCAGTAATATGAGCTGTTTTTAAGGACTCATATGGCAGGTGTTGGTGTTGGTTGACTCAATATTAGCATAGTAAGACATACTGTATTGTTGGGTCAAGGACTCTACAAGGTGTCGAAAGCATTCCACAGGGATGCTGGCCCATGTTAGATAGATAGATAGATAGATAGATAGATAGATAGATAGATAGATAGATAGATAGATAGATAGATAGATAGATAGATAGATAGATAGATAGATAGATAGATAGATAGATAGATAGATAGATAGATAGATAGATAGATAGATAGATAGATAGATAGATAGATAGATAGATAGATAGATAGATAGATAGATAGATAGATAGATAGATAGATAGATAGATAGATAGATAGATATATAGATAGATAGATAGATAGATAGATAGATAGATAGATAGATAGATAGATAGATAGATAGATAGATAGATAGATAGATAGATAGATAGATAGATAGATAGATAGATAGATAGATAGATAGATAGATAGATAGATAGATACTTTATTGATCCCCGAGGGGGACATTTCTTAACCCTTAACCCTTAATTTCTTCTTGTTGACTCCAATGCTACCAACAGTTGTGTCAAGTTGGCTGGATGTCCTTTGGGGGGTGGACCATTGTTGATACACAAGGGAAAATGTTGAGTGTGGAAAAACCCAACAGCGTTGCAGTTCTTGACACATGCCGGTGCAGCCTTTGAATGGCACACATACACAATCCAAGTCTCAATTGTCTCAAGGCTTAAAAATCCTTATTTAACCTGACTCCTCCCCTTCATCTACACTGATTGAAGTGGATTTAACAAGTGACATCAATAAGGGATCATAGCTTTCACCTGGATTCACCTGGTTAGTCTATGTCATTAAGATGTCCTTAATGTTTTGTATACTCAGTGTAGATGTATTCTCATAACTCGCGACCCACCTCTCACATGCCCAGAGCCCACTTTAGGTCCCAACACATAGTTTAAGAAACCCTGCACTAGAAACACTAAAGCAAAAAGTCAGCAGCTCTTGGAAGACACTGGAGGTTATTCAATGTTTTCCGTTATTGTTAAAAGTAAAACCAACGTGTTTGGGCACGTAGCCTTCATCAGGGTTCCCTTTCCCTCTGTTCTAGAAACACATACTTAGTGAGGTAATAAATAATATACTGTAGATTAGAAACACTGACCCACAGTATGACTTGCCTAGTTAAATAAAGTTTAAAAAAGAGTGTTTCCATCAACATGTCCAGTAAACAGAAAGTAACAGAGTTCCTGATAAATAAAGCATCAGTCCTTATGCTCTGCACACCCTCCATGTCAACAGCTTCCCCAGATCACATCCTCCATGTCAACAGCCTCCCCAGATCACATCCTCCATGTCAACAGCCTCCCCAGATCACATCCTCCATGTCAACAGCCTCCCCAGATCACATCCTCCATGTCAACAGCCTCCCCAGATCACATCCTCCATGTCAACAGCCTCCCCAGATCACATCCTCCATGTCAACAGCCTCCCCAGATCACATCCTCCATGTCAACAGCCTCCCCAGATCACATCCTCCATGTCAATAGCCTCCTCCCCAGATCACACCCTCCATGTCAACAGCCTCCCCAGATCACACCCCCCATGTCAACAGCCTGCCCAGATAACACCCTCCATGTCAACAGCCTCCCCAGATCACACCCTCCATGTCAACAGCCTCCCCAGATCACACCCCCCATGTCAACAGCCTCCCCAGATCACACCCCCCATGTCAACAGCCTCCCCAGATCACACTCTCCATGTCAACAGCCTCCCCAGATCACACTCTCCATGTCAACAGCCTCCCCAGATCACACTCTCCATGTCAATAGCCTCCTCCCCAGATCACACTCTCCATGTCAATAGCCTCCTCCCCAGATCACATCCTCCATGTCAACAGCCTCCCCAGATCAATGGCTCCTTCCCAGTGATTTACCAATCAACAACCATATCAATTATGCCGCTGTTACAGTACTGGAGAAACAAGTTTTCACAGAATTTTTCCCAAGAAGGTTTGCCAATGTATTCTACAGTCAGCTTGTTGATCAGACTCAGATCTGTTTACTAACTGGTATTAAGTCTATTATTATGTTGTTAAATTTAGATTTATAGACTTTCCATCCACACATCTTTAAACAAGGTTAACAAAAGAGCCGCTATCTGCCAAATCATTGTTCAAACCAGTAGTTGACTGTTAAAGGTCTTCTAGAAATCATGTAGTCAGACAACCACAGTATAAGATCCTCAACATCTAGAGACTAAGGTGACAGGGTTCACACTTTTTTTACAGCACGAGTGGTATCACAAACAAAATGGCCGCCTGTTGAGTGGAGGGAGAATGCTTGTTTCCTGGATCTTATCCAGTCCCTTCCTCCCCTCCCTGCTCTGCTCCACAACTCTCTCTCTTTCACCTCTTCCCTTCCAGCTCTATCCGCTCTGCTCTGCTCCTACATTCCATTCCATTTATAAAGACACATTCCAGGCCGAGGTGTCTCTGCCAGGGCTCTGGGTCTCTTTAGACAACCATTAATCTCTGCAAGCAGGACAGACAGGCAGTCAAGGGCCCCTTGTTTATTTCAGGCTGGTCCCCGTCCTACACAGCTGTCTAGTTCACTCCCTCCCACTCAGGTGACAAACACAGTAACACAGTAACACACAGTAACACACAAACACAGTAACACACACACACACACACACACACACACACACACACACACACACACACACACACACACACACACACACACACATAGAGCACCTGAGGGACGTCATCCCAGCCAATGCAAACACATCTCATCAACAACGCCTCAGGGAGATGATTTGAGTTGATTTTGGATAACGAGGTGTGTGTGTGTCACGAGTCTGCTCAACCCCCCGGAAACAATGACACTGGGTCTTTCAAGAGCTTGTCTAGGGGACAATGTCCCGGGTTAGACCAGGCAGGTGTTAGGAGACAAGTGTATTGTGAAAGGAACGCATGCACACACCCTGACCCACCCACACAAAGGGAAAGATAACTGTGTGGAGGGGGTGATCATACCCTCCAGCCAACACTCAGTAGAAGTTTCCATCTCAAAGGACTTTATTGGCATGGGAAAGATGTTTACATTTTCTGTCTCAGACACACCTCCTTCACATGCTTCACAATGGGGCAATTAGAGCCTAACGAAGCTTCTTTAGACTGGGAGGGCTGCAGAATCTCATGTCCCCTCTGTACCTGATCCCCGACTGCAGACACTGGGCCTGCGTCCCAAATGGCACCCTATTCCCTGTATTGTGCTCTACTGTGGACTAGGGCACAAGTAGTTCACTATATAATGAATAGGGCCCATATGTCTCTGGCCAAAAGTAGTGAACTATATAGGGAATAGGGTGCCATTTGGGATTCACACTGGATGAAGGCTAGCCTGGTTAGGATCAGATCAACAAGGCCAGATTAGCTTCTTATGCTTAAGGATCGCCTAGTTAGACTCAGATCACTAGTCTAGATTAGGTTATTATGCTAAAGGCTAGCGTGGTTAGGATCTGATCACAACCCTAGATTGGCCTCTCCTGCTAGAGGCTAGCCTAGTTAGACTCAGATCACTAGGCAAGATTATCAAATCAAATAAATTGTTATTTGTCACATGCGAGGAATACAACAGGTGTAGACCTTACAGTGAAATGCTTACTAACAAGCCCTTAACCAACAATACAACAGGTGTAGACCTTACAGTGAAATGCTTACTAACAAGACCTTAACCAACAATACAACAGGTGTAGACCTTACAGTGAAATGCTTACTAACAAGCCCTTAACCAACAATACAACAGGAGTAGACCTTACAGTGAAATGCTGACTAACAAGCCCTTAACCAACAATACAACAGGTGTAGACCTTACAGTGAAATGCTTACTAACAAGCCCTTAACCAACAATACAACAGGTGTAGACCTTACAGTGAAATGCTTACTAACAAGCCCTTAACCAACAATACAACAGGTGTAGACCTTACAGTGAAATGCTTACTAACAAGTCCTTAACCAACAATACAACAGGTGTAGACCTTACAGTGAAATGCTTACTAACAAGCCCTTAACCAACAATACAACAGGTGTAGACCTTACAGTGAAATGCTTACTAACAAGCCCTTAACCAACAATACAACAGGTGTAGACCTTACAGTGAAATGCTTACTAACAAGCCCTTAACCAACAATACAACAGGTGTAGACCTTACAGTGAAATGCTTACTAACAAGCCCTTAACCAACAATACAACAGGTGTAGACCTTACAGTGAAATGCTTACTAACAAGCCCTTAACCAACAATACAACAGGTGTAGACCTTACAGTGAAATGCTTACTAACAAGCCCTTAACCAACAATACAACAGGTGTAGACCTTACAGTGAAATGCTTACTAACAAGCCCTTAACCAACAATACAACAGGTGTAGACCTTACAGTGAAATGCTTACTAACAAGCCCTTAACCAACAATACAACAGGTGTAGACCTTACAGTGAAATGCTTACTAACAAGCCCTTAACCAACAATACAACAGGTGTAAACCTTACAGTGAAATGCTTACTAACAAGCCCTTAACCAACAATACAACAGGTGTAGACCTTACAGTGAAATGCTTACTAACAAGCCCTTAACCAACAATACAACAGGTGTAGACCTTACAGTGAAATGCTTACTAACAAAACCAACAATGCCGTTTTAAGAAAAATGTGTTGAAGTAAAAAATAGATAAGAGTCAATGTGAGGAGGATATATACAGGAAGTACCAGTACAGAGTCAATGTGAGGAGGCTATATACAGGGGTACCAGTACAGAGTCAATGTGAGGAGGCTATATACAGGAAGTACCAGTACAGAGTCAATGTGAGGAGGATATATACAGGTGGTACCAGTACAGAGTCAATGTGAGGAGGCTATATACAGGAAGTACCAGTACAGAGTCAATGTGAGGAGGTTATATACAGGGGTACCAGTACAGAGTCAATGTGAGGAGGCTATATACAGGAAGTACCAGTACAGAGTCAATGTGAGGAGGCTATATACAGGAAGTACCAGTACAGAGTCAATGTGAGGAGGCTATATACAGGAAGTACCAGTACAGAGTCAATGTGAGGAGGCTATATACAGGGGTACCAGTACAGAGTCAATGTGGGGAGGCTATATACAGGTGGTACCAGTACAGAGTCAATGTGAGGAGGCTATATACAGGAAGTACCAGTACAGAGTCAATGTGAGGAGGTTCTATACAGGGGTACCAGTACAGAGTCAATGTGAGGAGGCTATATACAGGAAGTACTGGAACAGAGTCAATGTGAGGAGGCTATATACAGGAAGTACCAGTACAGAGTCAATGTGAGGAGGTTATATACAGGAAGTACCAGTACAGAGTCAATGTGAGGAGGCTATATACAGGAAGTACCAGTACAGAGTCAATGTGAGGAGGCTATATACAGGTGTACCAGTACAGAGTCAATGTGAGGAGGCTATATACAGGAAGTACTGGTACAGAGTCAATGTGAGGAGGCTGTATACAGGAAGTACCAGTACAGAGTCAATGTGAGGAGGCTATATACAGGGTTACCAGTACAGAGTCAATGTGAGGAGGCTATATACAGGAAGTACCAGTACAGAGTCAATGTGAGGAGGCTATATATAGGAAGTACCAGTACAGAGTCAATGTGAGGAGGCTATATATAGGAAGTACTGGTACAGAGTCAATGTGAGGAGGCTATATACAGGGTTACCAGTACAGAGTCAATGTGAGGAGGCTATATACAGGGTTACCAGTACAGAGTCAATGTGAGGAGGCTATATACAGGAAGTACCAGTACAGAGTCAATGTGAGGAGGCTATATACAGGAAGTACTGGTACAGAGTCAATGTGAGGAGGCTATATACAGGAAGTACCAGTACAGAGTCAATGTGAGGAGGCTATATACAGGAAGTACTGGTACAGAGTCAATGTGAGGAGGATATATACAGGAAGTATCACTACAGAGTCAATGTGAGGAGGCTATATACAGGAAGTACCAGTACAGAGTCAATGTGAGGAGGCTATATATAGGAAGTACTGGTACAGAGTCAATGTGAGGAGGCTATATACAGGAAGTACCAGTACAGAGTCAATGTGAGGAGGCTATATACAGGGTTACCAGTACAGAGTCAATGTGAGGAGGCTATATACAGGAAGTACCAGTACAGAGTCAATGTGAGGAGGCTATATACAGGAAGTACTGGTACAGAGTCAATGTGAGGAGGCTATATACAGGAAGTACCAGTACAGAGTCAATGTGAGGAGGCTATATACAGGAAGTACTGGTACAGAGTCAATGTGAGGAGGCTATATACATGGTTACCAGTACAGAGTCAATGTGAGGAGGCTATATACAGGAAGTACCAGTACAGAGTCAATGTGAGGAGGCTATATACAGGAAGTACCAGTACAGAGTCAATGTGAGGAGGCTATATAAAGGGGTACCAGTACAGAGTCAATGTGAGGAGGTTATATACGGGAAGTACCAGTACAGAGTCAATGTGAGGAGGCTATATACAGGGGTACCAGTACAGAGTCAATGTGAGGAGGCTGTATACAGGAAGTACCAGTACAGAGTCAATGTGAGGAGGCTATATACATGAAGTACCAGTACAGAGTCAATGTGAGGAGGCTATATACAGGAAGTACTGGTACAGAGTCAATGTGAGGAGGCTATATACAGGACGTACTGGTACAGAGTCAATGTGAGGAGGCTATATACAGGAAGTACTGGTACAGAGTCAATGTGAGGAGGCTATATACAGGAAGTACCAGTACAGAGTCAATGTGAGGAGGCTATATACAGGAAGTACTGGTACAGAGTCAATGTGAGGAGGCTATATACAGGAAGTACCAGTACAGAGTCAATGTGAGGAGGCTATATACAGGAAGTACCAGTACAGAGTCAATGTGAGGAGGCTATATACAGGAAGTACTGGTACAGGGGGCACATTGACTTCTTACTAGCTTCTTATACTGAAGACTAGCCTGGTTAGGATCAGATCATAAGGCTAGATTAGCCTCTTATGCTAATGACTGTAGCTTGTTATTAGTGTGTTGTTTAACAGACTACCCACTGGTTGAACTAACATTGTTTCCACGTAATTTCAACAAAATAAATCAATGTGAAGAAGTTGAATCAACGTGGAAAACTGATTGATTCCAATGGCATGGTTACATTTTTTGTTGATTTCACATTGAAATCATATTAGTTGACAACTCAACCAAACGTAAATCAAACTAGACATTGGACTGACATCTGTGCCCAGTGGGAAGGGACTCATGTAAATCTTAGAGCTTTGCTATTGATATCAGATATCATGATTCTTACCCGATCTACAACAGATACAATCTTTTCATGACAAAAACAACAGTCATCTCAGGTAGGCCAGGTACAGGTAAGACCTGTATACACAGCAGGCCAGATGTGACACTGCACTCTCTGCTTAGAGATTGTGTTCCCATACATCATGAGTCAGAGCTCTGGTTTAGAGATTGTGTTCCCATACATCATGAGTCAGAGCTCTGGTTTAGAGATTGTGTTCCCATACATCATGAGTCAGAGCTCTGGTTTAGAGATCATCATGAGTCAGAGCTCTGGTTTAGAGATCATCATGAGTCAGAGCTCTGGTTTAGAGATCATCATGAGTCAGAGCTCTGGTTTAGAGATCATCATGAGTCAGAGCTCTGGTTTAGAGATCATCATGAGTCAGAGCAGGGGTATATCAGTACTACGGCTGAAAAAAAAGCCATGATGTCTGGGAACATATTTAGCTACCAATAAATGTCATCCAACATTCCATGAGTGTAACAGTCCTAATCAGTACTGTGATTTAGAGTGGGGTGGGGTGTTATGGCGTAAGATGCTCCAGCTCTCCTACTGACACCCCACAGCCAGCCAATGACAAGTGACGCTGCCTCCTCCTACCTCCCTACCTGGACTGGATCCCAAATGACAACCTTTTCCCTATATAGTGCACTACTGGCCCTGGTCAAAACTACTGCATTATGGAGTGAATTGTTTACCATTTGGGATCCTCCTCTTTTATTACATTCCAGGAAAGAATCAAGACATGAAGAATGAAGGGATTAATGGTTGACAAAAGGAAAAGTTGATTCCGATTTCAAACAAGCAAACCGTCACCCAGAAACTCACCTACAGTCAGATTGAATGTTTAGTTCAAACCGTCACCCAGAAACTCACCTACAGTCAGATTGAATGTTTAGTTCAAACCGTCACCCAGAAACTCACCTACAGTCAGATTGAATGTTTAGTTCAAACCGTCACCCAGAAACTCACCTACAGTCAGATTGAATGTTTAGTTCAAACCTTCACCCAGAAACTCACCTACAGTCAGATTGAATGTTTAGTTCAAACCGTCACCCAGAAACTCACCTACAGTCAGATTGAATGTTTAGTTCAAACCGTCACCCAGAAACTCACCTACAGTCAGATTGAATGTTTAGTTCAAACCGTCACCAAGAAACTCACCTACAGTCAGATTGAATGTTTAATAAAACTGGTGAAAGGTTGCTACTCAGATGGAAGGCAGTCTGTTCTGTTCCAGGCCTTGGAGTATTTCTTTGTCTAAGGCAAGCAGGTAGATTCTGAAGTAAGCATTTCAGCCCAGTGGGAAAACTAGATGTATCCCAAATGGTACCATATTCCCTATATAGTGCACTACTTTTGGCCATGGCCCCTAGTTCGTAGGGCTTTGGTCAAAAGTAGTGCACACACTATATAGGGAAAGGGTGCAAGTCGGGAAGCGCTACCCTGGAAGGTTGACCTTCAGAGTGATAGCCTGTTGATTCCGCAGGAGGAATCCAAATGATGTAGATTATGCAGAGAGACACATATCAGGGATTCCTCACATACAAACAGCAGCAGCTGTCACTCAATAGGTCAGCATCATTACTGCTGGTATTCATAGTGACTGTTGTATCATGATAACTACTTGGATTGGCACATACTAGACATGTATGAGCATTTACATTCTTTTGACAATTTAAAATAGAATATTTACTACCACTCTTCTCATCAATCAGTTGCCATAGTTTTGGGATCATGAGTTTCTTTAGGCTATTTATTGGAACCAATCAGATAGGTCTGAGATCCAGTACAGTAGTCCACTTCATTATTTCACAGAGTAAGACGTTCCAAGCCCTTCAAATGACCAGAGTAAGATGTTCCAAGAACTTCAAATGACCAGAGTAAGATGTTCCAAGAACTTCAAATGACCAGAGTAAGATGTTCCAATCCCTTTCTATAGATTCTATTTCTATGGTTTGGATCAATGATTAATTTGCACTTCTTCTGGAAGATTATGGCAGAGCGAGAGATGCTGCCTCTTGTACTCACTTCTTACCAACAGGAGAAAGTACAGAGACAGAGACAGAGACAGAGACAGAGAGACAGAGAGACAGAGACAGAGACAGAGACAGAGAGACAGAGAGACAGAGACAGAGACAGAGACAGAGAGACAGAGACAGAGAGACAGAGACAGAGACAGAGACAGAGAGACAGAGACAGAGACAGAGACAGAGACAGAGAGACAGAGACAGAGACAGAGAGACAGAGACAGAGACAGAGAGACATAGACAGAGACAGAGACAGAGACAGAGAGACAGAGACAGAGACAGAGACAGAGACAGAGACAGAGAGACAGAGAGACAGAGACAGAGACAGAGACAGAGGAGGTCAGTAATCTGATTTAATCTCTTTACAACAGCAGGTAGTTTCATGAGTATGAGGCAATTGATCACCTCAAGTACTTTGAACTGCCAGTAACCAGAGTAGACCCTCGCCCTGAGAGGGGACTAGAGGAGAGATGACCCATAGACCTGGCCTGAGTGGGGACTAGAGGAGAGATGACCCATAGACCTGGCCTGAGAGGGGACTAGAGGAGAGATGACCCATAGACCTGGCCTGAGAGGGGACTAGAGGAGAGATGACCCATAGACCTGGCCTGAGAGGGGACTAGAGGAGAGATGACCCTGCGGATCTTGGTTCGGTGGTGAGTGACCAGGGGGAGGTAGGGGCATTAACAGAGCTAGCTGGGCAGGAGTCTGACTGAGGGTCTATCTAGCTACACTTAATATATATACCTGCTGGGGTGGGCAGAGCATTTCATTCTATCTACATTTAATTTCAACACACATTAAAGCAATTACAAGTGGAGATTAATCAGCAGCACATGGCCCACCACATTCTGACGTGAAGCCTCCCCAGAGAAGAGGTCTGTGTCCCAAATAGCACCCTATTCCCTACACACATTTCACCATGGGCTACCTTTGAACATTTTACATAATTTAGTACACTCTTAGTGTATTAGGGTTAGGGTTAAGTGCCTCACTCAAGGGCACATCAGCAGATTTTTCACTGAGTTGGCTCAGGGATTTGAACCAGCGACCTTTCGGTTAGTGGCCCCACACTCTTAACCGCTAGTATACCTGCCACCCTATGGACTCAGGTCAAAGGTAGTGCAGTATATAGGAAATAGGGTACCATTTGGGACGAAGCCAGGAGGGATAAAGATAGAGAGACCCCAGTCACTAAAGTTAATGAGCTGACCTGCCATGTGAGAAACCATCAGGGATCCTAACAGAGAAAAGGACTCCACCCACGTTATTTAGAACACTTTAATAACATCACAATATGCATGATGGTTAATTCTTAAATAAACCATAAAAATAAAAACAGTTATTAGGCTAACTGGTGTGATAGTTTGTGAATGATGCACCTCGACTCCTGTTGATGACAGACTCCTTTTCCTTATGTTACTTTTATATGGAAATGATTTCTGTCTCTTCTCGAGAAAAGAATACATCTGTGAGAGCATTACAAACCAAAGCTGTGGACTGTTGGGTTACCTGACCCCAGATTAAAACCCACAAGAATGGGTGGTGGTTCTCAGGTGAAGTCCTCTATGTACACCCCTCCCCTCAGGACTAACACTGTGTGTTGACGACAGCCCTATGCAGTACCAGCAGAGGAGATAGTGTAGGTAGATAGACTCGTCACCTTAGCACTAACAATGGTGGGCTTTAGGAGAACAAACAGACAGAGCTAATTAGATCGAATACCCATTTTATAAGGTGGGGAGAGTAGCAGATTGACACCAGACTGTCATCACACCAGGAGACTGTCATCACACAAGAGACTGTCATCACACCAGGAGAATGTCATCATAGGAGACTGTCATCACACCAGGAGACTGTCATCACACAGGAGACTGTCATCACACCAGGAGACTGTCATCATAGGAGACTGTCATCACACCAGGAGACTGTCATCACACAGGAGACTGTCATCACACCAGGAGACTGTCATCACAGGAGACTGTCATCACACAGGAGACTGTCATCACATAGGAGACTGTCATCACACAGGAGACTGTCATCACATAGGAGACTGTCATCACACCAGGAGACTGTCATCATAGGAGACTGTCATCACACAGGAGACTGTCATCACACAGGAGACTGTCATCACACCAGGAGACTGTCATCATAGGAGACTGTCATCACACCAGGAGACTGTCATCACACAAGAGACTGTCATCACACCAGGAGACTGTCATCATAGGAGACTGTCATCACACAGGAGACTGTCATCACACCAGGAGACTGTCATCACACCAGGAGACTGTCATCACATAAGAGACTGTCATCACACAGGAGACTGTCATCACATAGGAGACTGTCATCATAGGAGACTGTCATCACATAGGAGACTGTCATCACACAGGAGACTGTCATCACACAGGAGACTGTCATCACATAGGAGACTGTCATCACACAGGAGACTGTCATCACATAGGAGACTGTCATCACACAGGAGACTGTCATCACATAGGAGACTGTCATCATAGGAGACTGTCATCACATAGGAGACTGTCATCACATAGGAGACTGTCATCATAGGAGACTGTCATCACACAGGAGACTGTCATCATAGGAGACTGTCATCACATAGGAGACTGTCATCACATAGGAGACTGTCATCACACAGGAGACTGTCATCATAGGAGACTGTCATCACATAGGAGACTGTCATCACATAGGAGACTGTCATCTTTACAGACTAACTAATGGAAGTAATAAAGTGGTAAAGAAATGAACACAGTGTCCTTTATGTTTAGTGACATCAGCAACATCAGCAACATCAGCAGACAGTTGGGAACTAGAGAAATATCTTCATGACAATTTTCAAAAAACTTTGAGATAAAAGAAATGTGACTGAAATCCAGAAAGATTGATGTTCAGTAGGCCTCTACAAATCATATGACTGATTGATGTTCAGTAGGCCTCTACAAATCATATGACTGGCTCAAAGTGAAGTGATATTTGAAAGGAATTATAGTCATAAATAGAACATAATCATAAAAAATAAAAATAAAAACCTTTCTGACTATAATGACAGTCACTAGCTGTCACGACCATTGTCTGTCATTAGTAAAGAGGAAAATGTCCTTTCTTTCTCCAAGACCAGACTCTATTATTTGCTTTTCCAGATGGTCATTTTAGCAGAGAAGAGACCCTTATTTCACTTCCTATGTCACACCTGTAATTTTAACTGCCAAAGCATCTTTAAACCCTACATTTCTGTTTCCAGTAAATGATATATTGGCTCCATTTTGGAGTGATTATCCTCGTGTACAGCTTTACTCTTACACACATGTTATGTTCTTTACATGATTCTATTGAACCATGTTGAACTATGATACATTACTTTAGGATATATTGTTTCCATACGAAGGGACATTTTCCTCTTCATAAACAGCATGAATCCACCTCATCAAATCACGGCTCCCGTTTCCAGATCCACCCCTCAATCACAACCACCATTTTATCTACTGTCTCCAAAAGAAATCAATCCCAGAAACACACAAGACCAACTCACACAATAAAGTTACAATACAATTTGGGGAGACGAATCAGAGATTATTATATTAATTTTTATTTCTGTAATGTAACAACTAGGTAATCAAATAAAACCACAGCCTAAAATAACAGCAATGCAATACAACCATCATAGTATTGTCTAATGAAGGTAAAACATGCATGGAACTGGAACTAATGGTGCTAATGGAACTATTGGAGCTAATGGAACTATTGGAGCTAATGGAACTATTGGAGCTAATGGAACTATTGGAGATAATGGAACTATTGGAGCTAATGGAACTATTGGAGCTAATGGAACTATTGGAGCTAATGGAACTAATGGAACTATTGGAGCTAATGGAACTATTGGAGATAATGGAACTATTGGAGCTAATGGAACTATTGGAGCTAATGGAACTAATGGAGCTAATGGAACTATTGGAGCTAATGGAACTATTGGAGCTAATGGAACTATTGGAGCTAATGGAACTATTGGAGCTAATGGAACTATTGGAGCTAATGGAACTAATGGAACTATTGGAGCTAATGGAACTATTGGAGATAATGGAACTATTGGAGCTAATGGAACTATTGGAGCTAATGGAACTATTGGAGCTAATGGAACTAATGGAGCTAATGGAACTATTGGAGCTAATGGAACTATTGGAGCTAATGGAACTATTGGAGCTAATGGAACTATTGGAGCTAATGGAACTATTGGAGATAATGGAACTATTTGAGCTAATGGAACTATTGGAGCTAATGGAAGTATTGGAACTAATGGAACTATTGGAGCTAATGGAACTATTGGAGATAATGGAACTATTGGAGCTAATGGAACTATTGGAGCTAATGGAACTATTGGAGCTAATGGAACTATTGGAGCTAATGGAACTAATGGAGCTAATGGAACTACTGGAGCTAATGGAACTACTGGTGTTAATGGAACTAATGGAACTATTGGAACTAATTTAACTATTGGAGCTAATGGAACTATTGGAGCTAATGGAACTATTGGAGCTAATGGAACTACTGGTGTTAATGGAACTAATGGAACTATTGGAACTAATTTAACTATTGGAGCTAATGGAACTATTGGAGCTAATGGAACTATTGGAGCTAATGGAACTACTGGTGTTAATGGAACTAATGGAGCTAATGGAACTATTGGAGCTAATGGAACTATTGGAGCTAATGGAACTATTGGAACTAATTTAACTATTGGAGCTAATGGAACTATTGGAGCTAATGGAACTATTGGAGCTAATGGAACTATTGGAACTAATGGAACTATTGGAGCTAATGGAACCATGGTGAGTCTGGTTCCAGATGTTAACAGGGCTAATGGCAGGGTCCAGGGCCACATCTCAACAGAACAGGGTACCGGAGCAGAGCAGCCATTTCATATAGCGTGTCTTCCTCTATTCAACAAACACTCCAGGTGTTTACATTCCCCTGCACACACACACACACACACACACACACAACCCCGCACACACACACACACACACACACACACACACACAACCCCGCACACACACACACACACACACACACACACACACAACCCCGCACACACACACACACACACACACACACACACAACCCCGCACACACACACACACACACACACACACACAACCCCGCACACACGCAGACAAACACATACAAAGCCACTGAATCGAAACACAAGTCTGCCGCCTAAACATCTTTATCCATTTGTTTGTCTGTGAGTGCAACAGACAGATTTAAAATAAAACTATTTCAACTTATTCTGATTCCGTCTTTACAGTAAAGCCCCTACTCTACCACTAAGCCCTAAACCACCAATAAACTCAGACACCAAATCACATCAAAAAGATTTTATGGGGTGAAAATATAAAATATAACAACGGCAGTAACACTATTACAAGATATTGATATATTTAATGTTTCACCAGTCCCACTCCCAGCTTTTGGAGCTCCATGGAGCCAAGGGGACATTAGCGGTCCCTGATGCCCCAGTAGGAGCCAACTCCCTGGGTCTTACCTCGCTGTATGACGTGGGTGTCCCCGTCTCCAGATACAACATGTTGGCGCTGAGGTTGAGCAGTGCTGCTGCTGTTTGCTCCACTGGCTCCAGGATGAATCTACACTTCTGGTCCCTGTCTCAGTCTGAATGAGTGAGTGGCTATGAGGACTATGGATGACAACAGAATAGGACAGGCAAAGAGTCTCTATAGGAATCTATGGGGAGGAGATATATACTGGGGGGGGGGGGGGGGCGGGGGGGGTTGAGAGGAGGAGAGGGGGAGGGGTCTGAGGAGTTACCTGTCCAATACCTGGGGTGGTGAGATATATACTGGGGGGAGGGGGGGGAGAGAGGAGGAGGGGTCTGAGGAGTTACCTGTCCAATACCTGGGGTGGTGAGATATATACTTGGGGGGGGGGTTGAGAGGAGGAGAGGGGGAGGGGTCTGAGGAGTTACCTGTCCACACCCATCTCCTTGACTTCCTCTTTCTTTGCTAAGACACACATACAGCTCACTGGTCAATACAATCAGGACAGTTAATACAGGGATTGCTTTCTATGTAACCTGATTTCTAACATCACATTTTCTAAGGTAAAAATTAAAACACTTGTGATTGGATACATTATGCACTTCTCTGCTGTACAGAACAACTCAAAGTGTCAAGACATAGCTTTGAATATCCATATTGAGTATTACATTCTAATGCTCTCAATGCTGAATGGAACTGATGTCTATTAGCTGAAAGTGTAGCCTAACTTAGATGCACCATAGAAGAGCAGATATTTGCTCATGTAAAACAGTAAAGAACACTTCTGAAATATATTCAAGTTTCTAGATCCTGAAAAGGTTTTATATATAATAATAAGTACCTTTCATAGCTTTAGAAAGTGAAAATATCTTTAAGCAAATGTTACCATTATGCTCATATGTAATAAGATCTGTAGTTAGCTAGAACTAGATGTTAACATTATCAAGTGCTAGGCTACATTGCAGCACTGCAACCTGAGCGTCTGGAGGTATTATACTGCAGAAGGGGTGGTTGATGACAGTGCATGGTAAGTGGGGTGGGGTCAATTCTATTCCTGCAGGACAAGAAGGGGAAAGTCTCTCTGGTCCAAAGTTAAACCCTTTCAAAGCTGTCACTTAACAGAGCAGAACCCTTACTACCCTATGACCTGGAGTGATCATCTGCAATCAGCAGCCACACCCAGTCAGGTCACCTAGTCCTCTAGCCTGAGGCTAGCACTTTTTAGAATGGTCTGGTAAAAAATGTACCAATCTAATTACAAAACATAGCCAAACTAGCACACTGAAAATATTAAATATTGCATGGCACAGATTCTAGACCCTAGACAGTAGAATGTAGGTCAACCTGGGCTAGTAGAAATGTTCTGACTGGCCAGTGCCCAAGATCCAAAAGATCCACACCCAGTCCTGGCCCCTGGGGCTACAGACCTACATGTCAACCTTGCCTGGCTGCAAAGTAGAGGGACACTTTAAACCAAATGGCCCCTATGTTCATGTCATAGCGTCCCTCCCTTGGTACGGTGACCTCATCTCATTCAAGGCCTCACCTCTTTTGAAGCTGGTAATTAGGTGAGCTCGCTAAACAAACTTCTAATTATTTTAACACAACATTGGCAGCATGTTGAATAGAGGTGAGGTTAGGGCACTCTATGGTTGTGGTTCTGAATACCCAGGAGAGATGGAGCAGTACTGGTGTATCTACATGGATAACACAGAGAATAGAGCTGGTTTAAGACAAGCAGATACAGTAGCTCTGCAGAGAACAGCTCTGATATCTAAAAAGTTGAAATTAAGTCATGGGAATTTCTCCAAAATAAAAAGGAATCCCAAGCATGTATTGACTAAAGTCAGTATACTGTATACTGTTTTAAATTAGCAATGCCAAACAGTGAAAAGTTCCCAAACAAACATGTAGGAGATTTTTCTACATATTCAAAAGTCCAGTGATAATCCTGTTGACTGAGTTAAATGTCACTCTGCTCTCATCATTTGTAACCTACAAGTCACCTGAATGACATCTTAACATAATCCAAATGTAACTTTACAAGTCACACACGCCGAGATGAGTCTGGTCATCCACATGATCTCTGTAACCAGTCCTAAACGTGGAGAATGGGCACGAGTCTAACTATTGACTTTTAACATTAGCCCTCCTAGTCAATGAAAGGCTTAGGTGACACAGTTAAAGAGCCGCCTCAGGGGACTCTGGTGACACAGCAGCACAAAGGGACCAGAGCCCTAAACCTGACCCTCCCAATAATCACTAATTACAGCACAGCTGTGGTGACAGGGGGTTCAATCCCTGAAAGAGGACCAGTCTTCACTGCCTATAATATACTATTATCAGCAGGCCAAAATATGTTATTGGGGTGACATTTCAAATGTATCAAATACATCAATAATACAATTTCCCATTTGGCAACAGGATGGAGATCAGCTATTAAAGCTTGAGTTACTTCTAAAAAGTAGTAGGTAAACTACAAACTGGTTGAAACAACGTTGTTTCAACGTAATTTGTCAACGTATAGTGGAAAATACATTAGATTTGAAAAAAGTACTGTCGTTTTGAGGGTGAGATTTTCAGGGTGAAATTTCAACCACAGGAATATGTCATCATTAGGGTGACCACATATAAAATGATGATTTTGTGGGACATTCACGGGACAGTGGCAGCACCCCCCTCGCCCAACACACACACAAAAATCCCCCTTCCGCTCATGGTGTGAACCTGTTATGTTTGAACCTGTAAACTGTGTTGGTTTGATCTGTCTGTCCCAGTTAGTTAGTAAGATACCTAGTCCATCCACTTCTTTTGTTCTCTGCAGATTACAATTTAATATGAGGGGGAGGGGCTACACCTGTGCTAGGTAATTAGCTTAGTGTTATTAGCACAGCCTACTTGTTCAGCGACAGCTGTTTGCGGCAGACGTCCCCGAAACGAAGACTGTCCCCGAAACGAAGACAGCTCTGCCGAGTTGTTCTGCGGGAGTTAAGTCTCGCTTGTCCATATGTTTAGTTAATTTTATTTTATTTTATTACGATCTCTTTGCATTATTGTAGCCTTTTCTGTAGCCTGTCAACTATGTGTCTGTCTATCCCTGTTCTCTCCTCTCCGTACAGACCAACTATGTGTCTGTCTATCCCTGTTCTCTCCTCTCTGTACAGACCAACTATGTGTCTGTCTATCCCTGTTCTCTCCTCTCTGTACAGACCAACTATGTGTCTGTCTATCCCTGTTCTCTCCTCTCTGTACAGACCAACTATGTGTCTGTCTATCCCTGTTCTCTCCTCTCTGTACAGACTAACTATGTGTCTGTCTATCCCTGTTCTCTCCTCTCTGTACAGACCAACTATGTGTCTGTCTATCCCTGTTCTCTCCTCTCTGTACAGACTAACTATGTGTCTGTCTCTCCCTGTTCTCTCCTCTCTGTACAGACAAACTATGTGTCTGTCTATCCCTGTTCTCTCCTCTCTGTACAGACCAACTATGTGTCTGTCTATCCCTGTTCTCTCCTCTCTGTACAGACCAACTATGTGTCTGTCTATCCCTGTTCTCTCCTCTCTGTACAGACCAACTATGTGTCTGTCTATCCCTGTTCTCTCCGCTCTGTACAGACCAACTATGTGTCTGTCTATCCCTGTTCTCTCCTCTCTGTACAGACCAACTATGTGTCTGTCTATCCCTGTTCTCTCCTCTCTGTACAGACCAACTATGTGTCTGTCTATCCCTGTTCTCTCCTCTCTGTACAGACCAACTATGTGTCTGTCTATCCCTGTTCTCTCCTCTCTGTACAGACCAACTATGTGTCTGTCTATCCCTGTTCTCTCCTCTCTGTACAGACCAACTATGTGTCTGTCTATCCCTGTTCTCTCCTCTCTGTACAGACCAACTATGTGTCTGTCTATCCCTGTTCTCTCCTCTCTGTACAGACCAACTATGTGTCTGTCTATCCCTGTTCTCTCCGCTCTGTACAGACCAACTATGTGTCTGTCTATCCCTGTTCTCTCCTCTCTGTACAGACCAACTATGTGTCTGTCTATCCCTGTTCTCTCCTCTCTGTACAGACCAACTATGTGTCTGTCTATCCCTGTTCTCTCCTCTCTGTACAGACCAACTATGTGTCTGTCTATCCCTGTTCTCTCCTCTCTGTACAGACCAACTATGTGTCTGTCTATCCCTGTTCTCTCCTCTCTGTACAGACCAACTATGTGTCTGTCTATCCCTGTTCTCTCCTCTCTGTACAGACCAACTATGTGTCTGTCTATCCCTGTTCTCTCCTCTCTGTACAGACCAACTATGTGTCTGTCTATCCCTGTTCTCTCCTCTCTGTACAGACCAACTATGTGTCTGTCTATCCCTGTTCTCTCCTCTCTGTACAGACCAACTATGTGTCTGTCTATCCCTGTTCTCTCCTCTCTGCACAGACCAACTATGTGTCTGTCTGTCCCTGTTCTCTCCTCTCTGCACAGACCAACTATGTGTCTGTCTATCCCTGTTCTCTCCTCTCTGTACAGACCAACTATGTGTCTGTCTATCCCTGTTCTCTCCTCTCTGTACAGACCAACTATGTGTCTGTCTATCCCTGTTCTCTCCTCTCTGTACAGACCAACTATGTGTCTGTCTGTCCCTGTTCTCTCCTCTCTGTACAGACCAACTATGTGTCTGTCTGTCCCTGTTCTCTCCTCTCTGTACAGACCAACTATGTGTCTGTCTGTCCCTGTTCTCTCCTCTCTGTACAGACCAACTATGTGTCTGTCTATCCCTGTTCTCTCCTCTCTGTACAGACTAACTATGTGTCTGTCTATCCCTGTTCTCTCCTCTCTGTACAGACCAACTATGTGTCTGTCTATCCCTGTTCTCTCCTCTCTGTACAGACCAACTATGTGTCTGTCTATCCCTGTTCTCTCCTCTCTGTACAGACCAACTATGTGTCTGTCTATCCCTGTTCTCTCCTCTCTGTACAGACCAACTATGTGTCTGTCTATCCCTGTTCTCTCCTCTCTGTACAGACCAACTATGTGTCTGTCTATCCCTGTTCTCTCCTCTCTGTACAGACTAACTATGTGTCTGTCTATCCCTGTTCTCTCCTCTCTGTACAGACCAACTATGTGTCTGTCTATCCCTGTTCTCTCCTCTCTGTACAGACCAACTATGTGTCTGTCTATCCCTGTTCTCTCCTCTCTGTACAGACCAACTATGTGTCTGTCTATCCCTGTTCTCTCCTCTCTGTACAGACCAACTATGTGTCTGTCTGTCCCTGTTCTCTCCTCTCTGTACAGACCAACTATGTGTCTGTCTATCCCTGTTCTCTCCTCTCTGTACAGACCAACTATGTGTCTGTCTATCCCTGTTCTCTCCTCTCTGTACAGACCAACTATGTGTCTGTCTATCCCTGTTCTCTCCTCTCTGTACAGACCAACTATGTGTCTGTCTATCCCTGTTCTCTCCTCTCTGTACAGACTAACTATGTGTCTGTCTATCCCTGTTCTCTCCTCTCTGTACAGACCAACTATGTGTCTGTCTATCCCTGTTCTCTCCTCTCTGTACAGACCAACTATGTGTCTGTCTATCCCTGTTCTCTCCTCTCTGTACAGACCAACTATGTGTCTGTCTATCCCTGTTCTCTCCTCTCTGTACAGACCAACTATGTGTCTGTCTGTCCCTGTTCTCTCCTCTCTGTACAGACCAACTATGTGTCTGTCTATCCCTGTTCTCTCCTCTCTGTACAGACCAACTATGTGTCTGTCTATCCCTGTTCTCTCCTCTCTGTACAGACCAACTATGTGTCTGTCTGTCCCTGTTCTCTCCTCTCTGTACAGACTAACTATGTGTCTGTCTGTCCCTGTTCTCTCCTCTCTGTACAGACCAACTATGTGTCTGTCTATCCCTGTTCTCTCCTCTCTGTACAGACCAACTATGTGTCTGTCTATCCCTGTTCTCTCCTCTCTGTACAGACCAACTATGTGTCTGTCTATCCCTGTTCTCTCCTCTCTGTACAGACCAACTATGTGTCTGTCTATCCCTGTTCTCTCCTCTCTGTACAGACCATACAAACGCTTCACACCGCGTGGCTGCAACCACTCTAATCTGGTGGTCCCTGCGCACACGACCCACGTGGAGTTCCAGGTCTCCGGCAGCCTTTGGATCTGCTGTTCTGCAGCCAACAAGGCAGAGTTCATCTCAGCCTATGTTGCCCTCTATGACTTCTTGGCGCTGACGGAAACATGGATAAACACTGCTACTCCTACTGCTCTTTCCTCGTCTGATCATGTGTTCTTGCATTCCCCAAGAGCATCTGAAGAGCATCAGGAATTCTAATCTCTCCCAAGTGGACATTCTCTCTTTTCCCCCTGACCCATCTGTCTATCTCCTCATTTGAATTCCATGCTGTCACAGTCACTGGCACATTCAAACTTAACATCCTGGTCATTTATCTCCCTCCAGGTTCCCTTGGAGAGTTCATCAATGAGCTTCACGCCTTGATAAGTTAATTTTCGCTCCGGGCCGCCGAGTAGAAATTGAGGAAAACTAAACTCCCTGTGGACCGGTCATCTTCTCACTCTCTCCTCTCTACTTTTTCTTCCTCTGTTTCTGCTGCTAAAGACACTCTAAATATCAAGCCTCGGCCTCTAACCCTAGGAAGCTCTTTGCCACCTTCTCCTCCCTGCTGAATCCTCCTCTGTCCTCCCTCTCTGTAGATGACTTAGTCAACCATTTTGAAAAGAAGGTTGACGACATCCGATCCTCATTTACTAAGCCTGCTCACCACTGCTCCTGCTCACACTGCCCTACCCTATGCTTTGACTTCTTTCTCCCCTCTCTCCCCAGATGAAAACCATGGTGCTTGCATCTACTACAAAACCATGGTGTTTGCCTACGGAGCTGTGAGGGGAACGGCACCTCCTTACCTCCAGGCTCTGATCAGACGCTACACTCAAACGAGGACACTACGTTCATTCACAACTGGCCTGCTAGCCCCCATACCTCTATGTAAGCACAGTTCGGGCTCATCCCAGTCAAAGCTATTTGCTGCTTTGGCACCCCAATGGTGGAACAAGCTCCCCCACGATGCCAGGACAGTGGAGTCACTGACCACCTTCTAGAGACACTTGAAACCCTTCCTCTTTAAGGAATACCTGGAATAGTATAACAGTAATCCTTCTAAATATAGAAATATCTAATTTACATCAGTATTCACACCTCTGAGTCAATACTTTCTAGAAGCACCATTGGCAGCGATGAGTCTTTCTGGTAAGTAAGAGCTTTCACACATGGATTGTACAATATTTGCTCATTATTCTGTTCAAAATTCTAAAAGCTCTGTCAAGTTGGTTGTTGATCATTGCTAGACAACCATTTTTAAGTCTTGCCATAGATTTTCAAGTAGATTTAAGTCAAAGCTGTAACTCGGCCACTCAGGAATATTCACTGTCTTCATGGTAGCCAACTCCAGTGTATATTTGGCCTTGTGTTTTAGGTTATTGTCCTGCTGAAAGGTGCCTGGTGGAAAGCAGACTGAACCAGGTTTTCCTCTATTATTGTGCCTGTGCTAATCTCCATATCGTTTATTTTTTACCATGAAAAATTCCCCAGTCCTTAACAAATGACAAGCATACCCATAACATGATGCAGCCACCACTATGCTTGAAAATATGAAGAGTGGTACTCAGTAATGTGTTGTATTAGATTTGCCCCAAACATAACACTTTGTATTCAGGACAAAAAGTTGTTGCTTTGTCTAATTTTTTGCAGTACTGCTTTTTTTTGGAATATTTGTTATTGTCAAAAAACTATCAAAAAACACAACAAATCCGCAGGCCAGGCAATGTTAGGTTTGTTGAACTGAACAGTGGCGATTTTAGCATGTAAATCTTGGTGGGACAAAATGATAATAATGTGGGATGCATGTCAGCAACGCCACTACAACACAACACTAAACAATCCATTAATTGCACTATAACGGTGACAAACGGTGCCCACTAACTGTTAGGGTCTACATAAAGCTGTCCCAACAGCAGAGTTGGGTAAACAGTTAATTCAGCCTCATTTACTGTCTTTTAAAAAAACATAGCTGATATGTCTGACTTGCTTAAACAAATGTGGTTTCTACTGACAATTGAGATGTACAAACTATGGCATAAGGGGACGACATGCGGATAAGAGGCAACCCGTAATTTAGTAATTTAAGACATTAATGAGCGAGCTAGGACGGACGTAGTCAACATAACTATTTGTTCAGCACTTTTGAAATGTACAGTAACATAATTCAGAACATGGGCCGTTCTTACAGTGTTCTCCCTGAACACCAAGTCAGAACTGTAGGATAAATAAAGGGGGCATATAAGCAGACAATGAAAGCTCTTACAATATTCAATGATTACATTTCTCTAAAACAGGTTATAGGCTACATGTGCACCACCAAGTCAGAACAGTTGGCAAAATTAATAGGTGAAAATTGACCAAATTATTAGGGTGAGGCACATGGGCTACTAACAGCTTACTACACAACATACACTTAGTATTACTTTCTTACCTACAGTATACATATCTCTCTGGCATATTATTTATGTCTTTCAAGACAAATGCTCTAGCTCTAGAAAATATATTTTCCCAGTCGTAGCTCGTAGTTGTCTTGAACTCACTAAAGTCAGACTTTGCAGTTCCGAATTGAGCGCGGCACAAATCATGCTTCGTTGACAGCTTGGCCAATGTTGATTGTTTATCATTTTTAACTAGGAAAAGAGTCCCTTAATCTTAGACTTGGGACCACACGGCCACTCCACTGAATAGCAGGCTAATGATTGCTTTGCAATGCTTGCAGTTAGCCACTTTGTTCAACAGTGAAGAGGCGACTCCGGGATGCTGGCCTTCTAGGCAGAGTTGCAAAGAAAAAGCCATATCTCAGACTGGCCAATAAAAATAAAAGATTAAGATGGGCAAAAGAACACAGACACTGGACAGAGGAAGATATGGGTGACTAGAAGGCCAGCATCCCGGAGTCGCCTCTTCACTGTTGACGTTGAGACTGGTGTTTTGCGGGTACTATTTAATGAAGCTGCCAGTTGAGGACTTGTGAGGCGTCTGTTTCTCAAACTAGACACTCTAATGTACTTGTCCTCTTGCTCAGTTGTGCACCGGGGCCTCCCATTCCTCTTTCTATTCTGGTTAGAGCCAGTTTGCACTGTTCTGTGAAGGGAGTAGTACACAGCGTTGTATGAGATCTTCAGTTTGTTGGCAATTTCTTGCATGGAATAGCCTTCATTTCTCAGAACAAGAATAGACTGATGAGTTTCAGAAGCAAATTCTTTGTTTCTGGCAATTTTGAGCCTGTAATCGAACCTACAAATGCTGATGCTCCAGATACTCAACTAGTCTAAAGAAGGCCAGTTTTATTGCTTCTTTAATCAGCACAACAGTTTTCAGCTGTGCTAACATAATTGCAAAAGGGTTTTCAAATGATCAACTAGCCTTTTAAAATAATAAACTTGGATTAGCTAACACAACGTGTCATTGGAACACAGGAGTGGTGGTTTCTTATAACGGGCTTCTGTACGCCTATGCAGATATTCCATAAAAAATCTGCCGTTTCCAGCTACAATAGTCATTTACAACATTAACAATGTCTACACTGTATTTCTGATCAACTTGATGTTATTTTAATGGACAGAAATGTGCTTTTCTTTCAAAAACAAGGATTTCTAATTGACCCCAAACTTTTGAACGGTAGTTTATGTCCAATGGGCCGATGATCACCGATACGTTCTATCTATAATTCCTCTTCATTATTTATCTTCATATGACAAGGATTGAAAAGTATTTGCCAGTAGATTGTCAACTTGATTCATGATGACGACTGATAGCTAAGATTCTGATAGTATGATGTTGACATGATCAGTCCAATCAAAGCTACTGTAGATATAACGTGATTTGACGTTATTTTATCTGTGGCCAATGACCTTGAGCGTTCTTGGATGGGCAATTCTAAAGTAACTCTATGGCAGCACCCAAGGGGCTTGACTTTTCGAGCTCTACCCTTAAACTTGGCGGTGACGTAGTGTCCCCATGAGTGACAGAACACTGAGCCAATCACGGTGCAACTAGAGAACATTACCAACCACTATGCTCTGTATTTTCCACTGGCTGCCCCACCACCACAGAAAGCACTGAGCTGGGCTGCCCCACCACCACAGAAAGCACTGAGCTGGGCTGGAACACCACCACAGAAAGCACTGAGCTGGGCTGCCCCACCACCACAGAAAGCACTGAGCTGGGCTGGAACACCACCACAGAAAGCACTGAGCTGGGCTGGAACACCACCACAGAAAGCACTGAGCTGGGCTGGAACACCACCACAGAATGCACTGAGCTGGGCTGGAACACATTATGGAGCTGCCTTATTCAAGAAAACTAAAAAGAGACCATGTTTGTATGCGGCGTTATTAGCTCATTATTATTTTAATTTTTTACATTGTTTGCAAACTGATATGTGACACGTTTTAATGCCAAAATAACATGCAGAACAGGCCCAAACAAATATATATATATATATATATATATATATATATATCATTATTATTTATTTAGCTAAAAATGTGGCAGCTCTGCCCCACCTGTCCTGAATGGCGGGTCGCCACTGGAACTGGCCCAAACTGGCCATTGATCTATTAACAAATATATGGCCCTTTATAATGTCCACATAGGATGCTGTATATACAGTAGCATTTAACATTTTTGTCCAACCTTTGCTGCTATGGTTGTAGATGTGCATAATATGCTGAGACCCTAATCAAAAAAGTTTCAATAACACCAAATAACAAAAACGTAGCTACAGGTTGTTGCAACATATAAACTAAAAACCTGTTTAATTTTTTTTTGCACTGCATGGATCACCTTATTAACCGTCAGTTATTCATGATGGTAGTGACAGTTCATTACTGCTGATCACTTATTAACCGTCAGTTATTCATGATGGTGGTGACTGTCCATTACTGCTGATCACTTATTAACCGTCAGTTATTCATGATGGTGGTGACTGTCCATTACTGCTGATCACTTATTAACCGTCAGTTATTCATGATGGTGGTGACTGTCCATTACTGCTGATCACTTATTAACCGTCAGTTATTCATGATGGTGGTGACTGTCCATTACTGCTGATCACTTATTAACCGTCAGTTATTCATGATGGTGGTGACTGTCCATTACTGCTGATCACTTATTAACCGTCAGTTATTCATGATGGTGGTGACTGTCCATTACTGCTGATCACTTATTAACCGTCAGTTATTCATGATGGTGGTGACTGTCCATTACTGCTGATCACTTATTAACCGTCAGTTATTCATGATGGTGGTGACTGTCCATTACTGCTGATCACTTATTAACCGTCAGTTATTCATGATGGTGGTGACTGTCCATTACTGCTGATCACTTATTAACCGTCAGTTATTCATGATGGTGGTGACTGTCCATTACTGCTGATCACTTATTAACCGTCAGTTATTCATGGTGGTGGTGACTGTCCATTACTGCTGATCACTTATTAACCGTAAGTTATTCATGGTGGTGGTGACTGTCCATTACTGCTGATCACTTATTAACCGTCAGTTATTCATGATGGTGGTGACTGTCCATTACTGCTGATCACTTATTAACCGTCAGTTATTCATGATGGTGGTGACTGTCCATTACTGCTGATCACTTATTAACCGTCAGTTATTCATGATGGTGGTGACTGTCCATTACTGCTGATCACTTATTAACCGTCAGTTATTCATGATGGTGGTGACTGTCCATTACTGCTGATCACTTATTAACCGTCAGTTATTCATGATGGTGGTGACTGTCCATTACTGCTGATCACTTATTAACCGTCAGTTATTCATGATGGTAGTGACTGTCCATTACTGCTGATCACTTATTAACCGTCAGTTATTCATGATGGTAGTGACTGTCCATTACTGCTGATCACTTATTAACCGTCAGTTATTCATGATGGTAGTGACTGTCCATTACTGCTGATCACTTATTAACCGTCAGTTATTCATGATGGTAGTGACTGTCCATTACTGCTGATCACTTATTAACCGTCAGTTATTCATGATGGTAGTGACTGTCCATTACTGCTGATCACTTATTAACCGTCAGTTATTCATGATGGTAGTGACTGTCCATTACTGCTGATCACTTATTAACCGTCAGTTATTCATGATGGTAGTGACTGTCCATTACTGCTGATCACTTATTAACCGTCAGTTATTCATGATGGTAGTGACTGTCCATTACTGCTGATCACTTATTAACCGTCAGTTATTCATGATGGTAGTGACTGTCCATTACTGCTGATCACTTATTAACCGTCAGTTATTCATGATGGTAGTGACTGTCCATTACTGCTGATCACTTATTAACCGTCAGTTATTCATGATGGTAGTGACTGTCCATTACTGCTGATCACTTATTAACCGTCAGTTATTCATGATGGTAGTGACTGTCCATTACTGCTGATCACTTATTAACCGTCAGTTATTCATGATGGTAGTGACTGTCCATTACTGCTGATCACTTATTAACAGTCAGTTATTCATGATGGTAGTGACTGTCCATTACTGCTGATCACTTATTAACCGTCAGTTATTCATGATGGTGGTGACTGTCCATTACTGCTGATCACTTATTAACCGTCAGTTATTCATGATGGTGGTGACTGTCCATTACTGCTGATCACTTATTAACCGTCAGTTAATCATGATGGTGGTGACTGTCCATTACTGCTGATCACTTATTAACCGTCAGTTAATCATGATGGTGGTGACTGTCCATTACTGCTGATCACTTATTAACCGTCAGTTATTCATGATGGTGGTGACTGTCCATTACTGCTGATCACTTATTAACCGTCAGTTATTCATGATGGTGGTGACTGTCCATTACTGCTGATCACTTATTAACCGTCAGTTATTCATGATGGTGGTGACTGTCCATTACTGCTGATCACTTATTAACCGTCAGTTATTCATGATGGTGGTGACTGTCCATTACTGCTGATCACTTATTAACCGTCAGTTATTCATGATGGTGGTGACTGTCCATTACTGCTGATCACTTATTAACCGTCAGTTATTCATGATGGTAGTGACTGTCCATTACTGCTGATCACTTATTAACCGTCAGTTATTCATGATGGTAGTGACTGTTCATCACCGCTGATCACTTATTAACCGTCAGTTATTCATGATGGTAGTGACTGTCCATTACCGCTGATCACTTATTAACCGTCAGTTATTCATGATGGTAGTGACTGTCCATTACTGCTGATCACTTATTAACCGTCAGTTATTCATGATGGTAGTGACTGTCCATTACTGCTGATCACTTATTAACCGTCAGTTATTCATGATGGTAGTGACTGTTCATCACCATTACTGCTGATCACTTATTAACCGTCAGTTATTCATGATGGTAGTGACTGTTCATTACTGCTGATCACTTATTAACCGTCAGTTATTCATGATGGTAGTGACTGTCCATTACTGCTGATCACTTATTAACCGTCAGTTATTCATGATGGTAGTGACTGTCCATTACTGCTGATCACTTATTAACCGTCAGTTATTCATGATGGTAGTGACTGTTCATCACCATTACTGCTGATCACTTATTAACCGTCAGTTATTCATGATGGTAGTGACTGTTCATCACCATTACCGCTGATCACTTATTAACCAGGATTTATTCACATGACTTACTTTACTTTAATAAAATATTGATTCATATTTATTTGATGACATTATTATTTTGTATTAATTAAAGCTCAGGCAGTACCAGCCAGCCAGCCAGCCAGCCAGCCAGACAGACAGACAGTCATGTAACGTTATCTCTGTGCTCCCCGTTGAACGAGTCATCCTATTTATCTAGGCTAGTAGTAGCTAATTGAATGACTAAATCATTTTACTAGTTATATAGATAAGGCATACTTTCTCAACTGCTTATTACCAACTACTTCAACTATCAATCAGGTAGATGAAAGAACAGGCGCAATGAATTATGGTCATTGTAGGTAATTACCACGTTTCTGCACTGAACTAGGTTGAATATTTTTCTAATGAAAACTACAACTCAACTTAATTTATCTTTTGAATGATTTGATTTCTCTCTAGAGAGACATTGCATTGCGGCTCACAAAAAAACAGAACTACATGGAATTCAAGTAATTGAACCGACGTTGGTCGATTAGTTGTTTAATAAGACATTCAGCTTTCAGCACTACTCTAATGCAAACAATACTACGGAAAAGTGAATGAATTACACAGAGATATATTCTTCTATTTCCCTATGGAAAAACTCACAGGGTTATTTTCTATGGTGCTGCACCTCAGCAGTGATGTGTGAACAAGCCAGAGGCCATCTGGTGGGGCTAAACAGCTCACTAACCAGAGGACTGAATCACAGATCTTAATGAAATGGCCGTGAATCACTTCAGACACTAGTCTTACCTGCACAGCACAGGTGATATGACTGAAAAGACTGCCTTTCAAAACAGATCATGTAAAGTCTCACGGGACTGCAAAGACACAACATCACCAGCTGAAATACCAGGCCAGTGAAAGGTATTCAGGTGCAACTCATTGAGATGAATGGTAAAGCAGTCCTGCTTTGGGAAATGGAACTAAAGTATATAATTTCTCGTTTCTCGTGTGTCACACCTTTTTCCATTCCATTCAGATGGCAGAACAAAACATTCCATGTGGACTTGATGTGTAAACAAATGACAAAATGGAAATTACTCAACAATGTTCTACTATTATTTGTAGAAGTTATAAAACTCAATATCTGAATTCCAAATATTATTGTAGGACATTCTTACAGGGACTATTAACCCTTCATGGCTATATAACACATGAGAGGGACTATTAACCCTTCATGGCTATATAACACATGAGAGGGACTATTAACCCTTCATGGCTATATAACACATGAGAGGGACTATTAACCCTTCATGTCTATATAACACATGAGAGGGACTATTAACCCTTCATGGCTATATAACACATGAGAGGGACTATTAACCCTTCATGGCTATATAACACATGAGAGGGACTATTAACCCTTCATGGCTATATAACACATGAGAGAGACTATTAACCCTTCATGGCTATATAACACATGAGAGGGACTATTAACCCTTCATGGCTATATAACACATGAGAGAGACTATTAACCCTTCATGGCTATATAACACATGAGAGGGACTATTAACCCTTCATGTCTATATAACACATGAGAGGGACTATTAACCCTTCATGGCTATATAACACATGAGAGGGACTATTAACCCTTCATGTCTATATAACACATGAGAGGGACTATTAACCCTTCATGGCTATATAACACATGAGAGGGACTATTAACCCTTCATGTCTATATAACACATGAGAGGGACTATTAACCCTTCATGGCTATATAACACATGAGAGGGACTATTAAGCCTTCATGGGTATATAACACATGAGAGGGATTATTAACCCTTCATGGCTATATAACACATGAGAGGGACTATTAACCCTTCATGGCTATATAACACATGAGAGAGACTATTAACCCTTCATGGCTATATAACACATGAGAGGGACTATTAACCCTTCATGGCTATATAACACATGAGAGGGACTATTAACCCTTCATGTCTATATAACACATGAGAGGGACTATTAACCCTTCATGTCTATATAACACATGAGAGGGACTATTAACCCTTCATGGCTATATAACACATGAGAGAGACTATTAACCCTTCATGGCTATATAACACATGAGAGGGACTATTAACCCTTCATGGCTATATAACACATGAGAGGGACTATTAACCCTTCATGTCTATATAACACATGAGAGGGACTATTAACCCTTCATGTCTATATAACACATGAGAGGGACTATTAACCCTTCATGGCTATATAACACATGAGAGGGACTATTAAGCCTTCATGGGTATATAACACATGAGAGGGATTATTAACCCTTCATGGCTATATAACACATGAGAGGGACTATTAACCCTTCATGGCTATATAACACATGAGAGGGACTATTAACCCTTCAAGGCTATATAACACATGAGAGGGACTATTAACCCTGAGCCAGTCCTCAGCATGTCGACAGAGTTAATCTGCTCTGCTGTGAGGACAGAGTCTCCTGGCTCTGTCCTAAACTTTATCCCAACTCTAAGATGGCCCTCTCTCTTTGGGTGCGTCCCAAATGACACCCTGCCTATTCCCTATATAGTGCACTACTTTTGACCAGGGGCCCTATTTTACGGTGCCTGTCCTTTCAGTGCTGTGTCCTGCCCTGTTCCTGCCACTGTGGTCTCTCGTCTCCTCAGGTAGAGATGAGACATGTACTGATATATGAGAGAGAGAGAGAGAGAGAGAGAGAGAGAGAGAGAGAGAGAGAGAGAGAGAGAGAGAGAGAGAGAGAGAGAGAGAGGACCTCTGTGAGGAAGTTGAGTGAGGCAGGTGTTGGGATAAATTGCTGCCCTCCAGCTACAGAAAGGATAGTCACAGCTTTCTGTGAGTATAGAATTGATTAATCAATTAGAGCCAACCCAGAAAAAAATGTGTTGTGATAATTGCGTTGTTTGCTCTTTAACCTTATGCCTTGACACCACAGGAGGTTGGTGGCACTTTAATTGGGGAGGACAGGCTTGTGGTAATGGTTGGTGGAATAGGTGGAATGATATCAAATACATCAAACCCATGGTTTCAAGACATTATTATGAGATGTCCTCCCTTCAGAAGCCTCCACTGCTTGTGACTGATATATAGGCCTAACATGTTACCCAGATGTGATCAGGACACGCAGGTTGAAATATCAAAACAAACTCTGAACCAATTATATTAATTTGGGGACAGGTTGAAAAACATTTAGCTAGCTAGCTTGCTGTTGCTAGTTAATTTGTCCTGGGATATAAACATTGTTATTATTTGACCTGAAATGCCCAAGGTCCTCCACTCCGACAACTAATCACCAGAGTTTGTTTCTAATCATGCCTCTTCCTTCAGGCTTCTTCTTTGGACTTTATATGGCGGTTGGCAACCAACTTTTAAAGGTGCATTACCACCACCAACTGGACTGTGGACCTCAGTTCATCTTTCAAATCACCCACATGGGTATATGCTCCTAAAACCCAATGAGGAGACGGGAGAGGCAAGACTTGGTTAGTATGTCACAGCCCTGCATTTCATGGCCACAGAGGGTTCTCACGGAGTGGTCGCAGGAGTGTCAGTGTAGGTGTCTGGCTGTTTCCATCGGTGCTACCACGGTGGAGAGTCCAGACAGTGTCTCCACTGCGCCCATTCCCCCCACGTATCAGGACTTCGCTCGTGCCTTTTGTAAGAGGCTACAAAATTACCTCCCCATCGGTCGGGGGATTGCGCGATAAACCTCCAATCAGACGCTGCGTTGCCCAGGGGTCATGTGTTTCCCCTGTCGCATGCAGAAACAGAGGCTATGGAAGTCTTCGAGGCTCTGCGACAGGGGTTCATACATCCCTCCACTTCACCCGTCTCCTCAAGTTTCTTTTTTGTGAAGAAGAAAGATGGGGTTCTGCGCCCTTGCATTGATTACCGGTCACTCAATCAAATTACCATACGCTACAGTACAGCCCCCTTCCCCTAATTTCCTCAGTTGTAGAATCAATGCACGGGTGCGTTTCTTCACAAAATTGTACCTCAGGAGTGCGTACAACCTGGTGCATATCCGGGGGGGGGAGGAGTGGAAGACAGCATTTAGTACCACCACAGGTCACTATGAGTACCTAGTGATGGCGTACGGGTTAATGAATGCTCCTTCAGTCTTTCAGGCCTTTGTGAATGAGGTGTTTAGGGATGTGCTGGGTCGTGGCGTGGTGGTCTACATTGATGGCATCTTGGTGTATTCCGCTACGCGCACCAAGCATGTCTCCATGGTTCACAGGGTGCTTGAGCATCTGTTGGAGCATGACCTGTACGCCAAAGCGGAAAGATGTCTGTTTTTCCAACAGTCCGCACATCACCACCTCAGGGGTGGAGATGGAGGGATCGTGCACATTGAAGCCGTGCATAATTGGCAACCCCCACCACGGTTAAGGCAGTGCAGCGTTTCATAGGCTTTGCCAATTGTTATCTGAGGTTTATCCGGGGCTTTGGCAAGGTTGCAGCTCCGATCACCTCTCTGCTGAAGGGTGAGGCGGACAGGGCTTTCAGCTCTCTGAGGGCTCTGTTCTCCTCGGCTCTGGTGCTGGCTCACCCTGATCCATCATTGCTGTTCGTAGTGGAGGTTGATGCATCCAAGGTTGGGGTGGGGGCTGTCCTTTCCCAACGCTCGGGTACGCCTCCCAAGCTCCACCCCTGTGCCTTCTTCTCAAAGAAGCTCAGCCCGGTGGAGCGGAACTATGATGTAGGTGATCGTGAGCTACTGGCTGTAGTTAAGGCCCTGACAGTGTGGAGACACTGGCTAGAGGGGGTGAAACACCCTTTCCTCGTCTGGACTGACCACCGTAACCTGGAGTACATCCGGGCAGCGAGGAGGTTGAACCCTCACCAAGCCAGGTGGGCCTTGTTCTTCACCCGGTTCGATTTCACACTATCATACATACCGGGTAGTAAGAATATCAAAGCAGACGCCTGTATGACACGGAGGGGAGGCCCATGGATAATACTCCCATTCTACTGGCTTCCTGCATCATGGCGGATCCACCAATACTTCTCATTACAGAGAAGTATTGGTGGCCCACCTTGGCGAAGGACGTGAGGCTGTATGTCTCCTCATGTTCGGTGTGTGCCCAGAGTAAGGCACCTAGACATCTCCCTTCTGGTAAGTTACATCCTTTACCGGTTCCACAACGGCCAATGTCTCATCTGTCCATTGCTTTCCTTACAGACCTTCCCCCCTCCCAGGGGTATACCACTATCCTGGTCGTTGCGGACCGGTTTTCCAAAGCTTGCCGCCTCATCCCTCTGCCCGGCATTTCCACGGCCCTACAAACCGCGGAGGCCCTATTCACTCACGTTTTCCGGCACTACGGGGTGCCAGAGGACATTGTGTTTGACTGGGGTCCCCAGTTCACCTCTAGGGTCTGAAAAGCGTTCATGGAACGTTTGGGGGTCTCAGTCAGCCTGACCTCTGGGTTTCACACCGAATATAACTGTCACGAGTGGGTGTAGTGAGAGACCAAGGAGCAGCGCAGCGATAGTTCGACATCGTTTATTTAAACTATAAACACAAATGTCACAAACTATACAAACAAAAAACAACGAAGCTGGGCCCCGATGGAGCGACTGCTCCGGGATGGGAGTGAAGCAGACGGCCGAACCCGGACAGGGCACCGGTGTGGCGGACTGCTCTGGCATGAGAATGGAGCAGACGACCGGCCCCGGACTGGGCACCGGCGGAGCGGACTGCTCTGGCACTGGAGTGAAGCAGACTACCGGCCCCGGACTGGGCACCGGTGGAGCGGACTGCTCTGGCACTGGAGTGAAGCAGACTACCGGCCCCGGACTGGGCACCGGTGGAGCGGACTGCTCTGGCACTGGAGTGAAGCAGACGACCGGCCCCGGACTGGGCACCGGTGGAGCGGACTGCTCTGGCACTGGAGTGAAGCAGACGACCGGCCCCGGACTGGGCACCGGTGGAACGGTCTGCTCTGGCACTGGAGTGAAGCAGACGACCGGCCCCGGACTGGGCACCGGTGGAACGGTCTGCTCTGGCACTGGAGTGAAACAGACTACCGGTCCCGGACTGGGCACCGGTGGAGCGGACTGCTCTGGCACTGGAGTGAAGCAGACTAACAGCCCCGGACTAGGCACCGGTGGAGCGGACTGCTCTGGCACTGGAGTGAAGCAGATGACCGGCCCCGGACTGGGCACCGGTGGATGTTCGCTGGAGGTTCCGGGCTGCGGACCTTCGCTGGAGGTTCCGGGCTGCGGACCTTCGCTGGAGGTTCCGGGCTGCGGACCTTCGCTGGAGGTTCCGGGCTGCGGACCTTCGCTGGAGGTTCCGGGCTGCTGACCTTCGCTGTAGGCTCAGGGCTGCGGACCTTCGCTGGAGGTTCCGGGCTGCGGACCTTCGCTGGAGGTTTCGGGCTGCGGACCTTCGCTGGAGGTTCCGAGTTGCGGATCTTCTTTATATTATAAACCCGCTCCCTTCTATCCATCAGCCTATTAACGAGTGCCAGCCGGCGTTCGAAGTCCTCCTCCTCCTCTATCTCTTGTAGAAACGGGTCCCGATGCGTCTCAAGAGGAAGAGCAACCCAAAAAACTGTTTGGGGTTTCTGGCCTCCAGGCTGTTCTTTTGCCCGTCAATGTTTTTTCCCACTGCGCCTCTTGGTCTCGTTGTGGTGGGTCATTCTGTCACTAGTGGGTGTAGAGAGAGACCAAGGAGCAGTGCAGCAATAGTTCGACATTGTTTATTTAAACTATAAACACGAATGTCACGAACTATACAAACAAAAAACAACGAAGCAATAACAAAGAACGGAAACACACTTACTGTCACAGTGACTGTTGAATTAATGACCCACACACAGGTGGATGTGTGGGGTGCCTAAATGCAATCCCCAATCAGAGACAACCCTGTACAGCTGTCTCTGATTGAGGATCATACCTCCCCTAGTTAAGGTGTGAGGGCTCGACTGTGGTTCTACCACTCCCCTTATTAGGAGTAAGGTCTAACCACAGCCAACCCCTCACAGTAACGGGCAGGTGGAACATGTGAATCAGGAGGTGGGTCGGTTCCCGGCGGTCCTATAGCCAGGATCCACCGGGGGAGTGGTCAGTGTTCTTGCCATGAGCCGAGTACGCTCAGAATTCCCTCTGCCACTCCTCCACAAACCTGTCGCCGTTTCAGTGTGTTCTAGCCAGACCGAAGCCCCTGCGGTGGATCAGTGGATCCGGCACGCAGAGGAGACCAGGGACGCTGCCCATGTCCACTTCCAGCGCGCCGTGCATCGCCTAAAATTGAACGCAGACCGCCACCGCAGCGAGGCCCCGGTCTTTGTACCGGGTGATCGGGTCTGGCTCTCGACCCGCAACCTGCCCCTCCACCTGCCCTGCCGGAAGGTGAGTCCACGGCTAGTGGGGCAGTTCAAAGTCCTGAGGAGAGTGAACAAGGTAACTTCTTCCTGATTACCGCATTAACCCCTCGTTTCATGTGTCTCTCCTCAGGTGGATGGTGGATGGTCCTCTCCAGGAGTCTGAGATCTGGGAGGTCCCTCCGTCCCCTCTGGACATCGAGGGGGCCCCGGCGTACTCAGTCTGCACCATCCTGGATTCGAGGCGTCGGGCGGGGGGCCTCCAGTACATGGTGGATTGGGAGGGGTACGGTCCGGAGGAGAGGTGACGTTGAGACTGGTGTTTTGCGGGTGCTACACAGCGCTGTACGAGATCTTCAGTTTCTTAGCAATTTCTTGCATGGACTAGCCTTCATTTCTCAGAACAAGAATAGACTGACGAGTTTCGGAAGAAAGTTCTTTGTTTCTGGCCATTTTGAGCCTGTAATCGAACCCACAAATGCTGATGCTTCAGATACTACACTAGTCTAAAGAAGGCCAGTTGTATTGCTTCTTTAATCAGCTCAACAGTTTTCAGCTGTGCTAACAAAAAAAAATAGCTTTTCTTTCAAAAACAAGGACATTTCTAAGTGACCCCAAACTTTTGAATGGTCGCTCGCGCACAACTAAAAGATACCAAAAGTATTTAGTCCAATCAATGTAAGCTAAATATAATGTGACTGTTCATGGTACTGATTTCTGTGTGTGTAAGTAGAAAAACATGTTGAAATACACTACTTGTAGAGAAACACCAATGCCATCCTCCTCTTTCATGTAGCCTAAACGGTCTATAACTCTGTCATACAGTACATGCTTTTATTAGATTTTTTGTTGTTTGTTTTTTGTTGTCCTAGGCTACCTGGCTAAAATACTTGCTCTCTAGCCTAACTTCATTTCATGAGCAACGATACGCCAGGCCAGCTGGTTAACATTAGCTACATGTTGAACTTCCTCTCAGGCCAGGAGCACAATGTATGAATTTATGGTTGGATCAGAATCGCCGTTATAATCAATGGCCAGTACGGAGAATTATGTAAAACCACATGTCCAAATACCTATCTCCATCCATGGCTAATTTAGGAATGGGCCGATTTTAGCCAACAACACAATGAGATGCAACAATTCAATGCTGCTGCTGGACAAGAGCATTCCTCCATGGGGAGGGGAGCAGAGGGACATCCACCTCATCTAGAAGATTGAATAATATAGGACATTTAGCGATCAATCAGCTGCGACTTACAGTTATGCTATCTAACTCATCAACTGTGGTCACAGCTGATTTGCCTGTGTTTAGCTACAGGTCAAAATCACAGCTGATTGGCCTGTAATTAGCTACAGGTCAAAGTCACAGCTGACTGGGCTGTGTTAAGCTACAGGTCAAAATCCCAGATGATTGGGCAGTGTTTGCTTACAGGTCAAAGCTTTTCGACTCTTACAGGTTTATGCCATGTACAGTGCATTCGGAAAGTATTCACACCCCTTGACATGATTTGGAAAGGCATACATCTGTCTATGTAAGGTCCCACAGTTGACAGTGCGTTGAATCCTTTGGCCTGAATGCCAAGCGTCACGTCTGGAGGTAACCGGTCACCATCCCTACGGTGAAGCATGGTCGTGGCAGCATCATGCTGTGGGGATGTTTTTCAGTGGCAGGGACTTGGAGACTAGTCAGGATTGAGGGAAAGATGAACAGAGCAAAGTACAGAGACATCCTTGATGAAAACCTGCTCCAGAGCACTCAGCACACAGCCAAGACAATGCATGAGTGGCTTCGGGACAAGTCTCTGAATGTCCTCGAGTGGCCCAGCCAAAGCCCGTACTTGAACACGATCGAACATCTCTAGAGAGACCTGAAAATAGCTTTGCAGCGACGCATCCAACCTGACAGAGCTTGAGAGGATCTACAGAGAAGAATGGGAGTAACTCCCCAAATACAGGTGTGCCAAGCTTGTAGCGTCATACCCAAGAAGACTCGATGATGTAATCGCTGCCAAAGGTGCTTCAACAAAATACTGAGTTAAGGGTCTGAATACTAAATGTGTAAATGTGATATTTCCTTTTCTTTTTTTTATAAATTTGCAAATAAAATTGCTTTGTCATTCTGGGGTTTTGTGTGTAAATTGATGAAGAAAAAAAACTATTTAATCCATTTTAGAATAAGGCTGTAAGAAAATGTGGAAAAAGTCAAGGGGTCTGAATACTTTCAGAATGCACTGTACATTACAGTTGTATGATGTTGTAGCAAACAGCAAATCTGTGTTGCTACAGCTCTATTCAAATGATAATATCACTATCCGTGACATATTGTATAATGGTGTAGAATAGAACTATTGATAGCAGTTTTAACACTATTAAAATAACAAGAGTGAGACAAGACCAAATGTGGTGGATAAGTAGAGAGAGTATTACACACAAAAAACATAAACATACATAATTAAGCAATTTTATGTAGGTGTAAAAAAAAATCTGCACTTACATTACAAAGGTAGACATCTTTAATGCTGCAATAATGCATGATGTTCTGATCTTCAGACTGGATCTATAAATGGTGTCTGTCTCAAATAGGCCTGCTAATGTATTGACATTCTGGTCAGAAATGATCTTACAATTTAAATATCCAAATGCCCATCAAAACCAAGCCTAATCAGTATTCTGTGTCTGGCGCTGGAGCCGCCTCTAACGGTCTTGCTGTTTTATGTATCTTTCAGGGAAATCCCATTGTTGACGATCGACCTCCAGATGTCTTGTTATGGGACTTACCGCTGAAACCCCCACCAGTTAGGTGTGTTTATCTTGGTCCCACTAGTCTTATTAAATAAAGATTTTACATTTGTGACATTTCCCAATAGGCTACTCACAGTATTGTAAAAAGTATTGAATTATTATAATGTACTGTATGAATTGTGTCCCAGTACAGTACTCAAATCTAATGGATGAATTGGCGTGGTGATCAATGATAACAAGTGATGATGATATGATGGTGATAGAATGGTTCATGCCCTTCATGCATGGTAGTGCAGTCAATGCTGATCTGAATTTTGGATTGTACAATATGTGTCTATTGTATTATATTATACTTTATGTATACTGCCATTTCCCAGTTGTATTATATACAACTGTATATAGTGACATTTCCCAGTTGTATTATATTTTCCTGTATATATAGGGCCATTTCCCAGCTGTAATATATTACACTATATGTATAATTACATTTCCCAGTTGCAATATATTACACTATATGTATAATTACATTTCCCAGTTGTAATATATTACACTATATGTATAATTACATTTCCCAGTTGTAATATATTACACTATATGTATAATTACATTTCCCAGTTGTAATATATTACACTATATGTATAATTACATTTCCCAGTTGTAATATATTACACTATATGTATAATTACATTTCCCAGTTGTAATATATTACACTATATGTATAATTACATTTCCCAGTTGTATAATTTTGTCTTTTATATATATAGCACCATTTCCCACGTGTATTGTATTATATTATACTCTATGTATAGTGCCATTTCCCAGTTGTATTATATTATACTATATGTTTACCGTAGGACCATATCCCAGTTGTATTATATTATACTATTCCCAGTTGTATTATATTATACTATATGTATACCGTAGGACCATATCCCAGTTGTATTATTTTATACTATTCCCAGTTGTATTATATTATACTATATGTATACCGTAGGACCATATCCCAGTTGTATTATTTTATATTATTCCCAGTTGTTTTTTATTATATTGTTAAATAAAGGTTAAATAAGAAAAAAAAAAAAAAAAAAAAATCTAATAAATACTACTATATCTATACTGCCATTTCCCAGTTGTATTATATTTTCCTGTATATATAGGATAATTTCCCAGTTGTATTATATTAAACTATATGTATACTGCCATTTCCCAGTCTTATTATATTATACTATATGTATACTGCCATTTCCCAGATGTATTATATTATATTGTATGTATACTGCCATTTCCCACATGTATTGTATTATATTATACTGTATGTATTTAGCGTTTTGGCGCCGCCCTGCTGGTCGCCTGTTAAGCAGCTCCTGTTGTTCTGCATTAATTGTTGTTTTAGTTCGTTTTTTTCGTCTCTTTTCTTTAGTTTTATTTTTTATTTTGCTACAGTTGAACTATAATAGTTCAGGATTATGGATTTTATCGCAGCTGAACGTCGACAGGAGTCGTCAACTGTTATTGTTTACAACAGAGCCCAGCTCCTGGATTTAGCCCACGCAGCGCTGCTGCTCCCCAGGGAAAAGTTTGATATTCCGGACGAGTTGAAAAGGCGACGCCGTGGACGCAGGGCGGGATTGAAATGTAAGGCAAAGCGGAGGAATAATACAACTCTGGACTTGTTATATGCTAATGTGAAGGACGCATACAACTCCACTGCACTCCCTACCCTCGGTAGATCGGATCACAACCTTGTCCACCTCACCCCACTCTACAGGCCTTTGGTCCAACAGCAGCCTGCGACCACCAGGACCATTAGGAGATGAGGCCCTACAGGACTGTTTTGAAACAACAGACTGGGATGTGCTCTGTGAGGCTCATGGGGAGGACATCGATGGACTTAATGACTGCATAACGGACTATAGCAATTTTTGTGTAGACAACACTGTACCCACCAGGAAGGTACGCTGTTTCCCAAACAAAAAACCTTGAGTCACCAGCGACCTGAAGGCCCTGCTGAATGAGAAGAAGAGGGCCTTCAAGGAGAGGGACAAGAACAAGGACAAATTGAAATGCGTCCAGAGGGAGCTGAAGTTGCGGATTGCTGAGGGAAAGAGAGTGTATAAGGAGAAGGAGGACAAACTGAGGCAGAGCCAGGTGAGAGAGGTGTGGAAGGGTATGAGAAATATCACTGGCTTCAAAAAGTCAAACAGTGGGCAGACGGAGGGGACCCAGGACAGAGTCAATGAGCTGAACCAATTTTTTAACAGGTTTGACACTGGCCCTGTCCACCTCCCTTCCAGCTCCCCAGACCACACACCCTCACGGCTGTCCCACCCCCACTTTGCTCACAACACCTCTGCTGAGACAATCAGTGACCCCACCTCCGCCCCTGCTCCCCCTGGACTGATCCTCAACACCCCCCTTCCCCCCACCCCCCCACCTGGGCTGGCTTTCACCACCAACCAAGTGAAGAGAGAGCTGGAGAGACTACATCAGTGGAAAGCGGCGGGCCCTGATGGCATCAGCCCCAGGGTGCTTAGGGTCTGTGCTGACCAACTGTGTGGAATACTCCAGCATCCCTTCAACCTTAGCCTGAGCCTGGAAAGGGTCCCTGTGCTTTGGAAAACATCATCTCTCGTCCCAGTGCCCAAGAATGCACACCCCACTGTCCTGAATGACTTCAGACCTGTAGTGCTAACATCCCACATCACGAAGACCCTGGAAAGGTTAGTCCGCGCTCACCTAAGACCCCTGGTGTGTACATCACTGGACCCCCTGCAGTTTGCATACCAGCGCAACATCTGGGTGGATGATGCAATCTACCTTCTGCAGAGGGCCTACTCTCACCTGGACAACGCAGGTTGCACTGTGAGGGTTATGTTTTTTTACTTCTCCAGTGCCTTCAATACCATTCAGCCCCTGCTACTGGGTGGGAAGATGAGGAGGATGAAAGTGGAAGCACCCTTAGTCTCCTGGGTCACGGACTACCTTACCGGCAGGCCACAATTTGTGCGACTACAGAGCTGTGTGTCAGAACGGGCAGTTAGCAACACAGGGACCCCCCAGGGAACGGTCCTGTCCCCCTTCCTGTTCACCCTCTACACCTCAGACTTCAGATATAACTCTGAAACATGCCACCTACAGAAGTTCTCGGATGACTCTGCTATTGTAGGGTGCATCAGGGGTGGGCAGGAGGAGTACAGGAGCACAATCAGTGACTTTGTGTTGTGGTGTGAGCAGAACCACCTTCAGCTCAACATCAGCAAAACAAAGGAGATGGTGGTGGACTTCAGGAGAACCAAGGCACAACTGACTGCAGTCCCTATACAGGGGATGGATGTTGAAATGGTCGGGTCATACAAGTTCCTGGGAGTCCATATGGACAACAGGCTGGAATGGGCTGGTAACACCGGGGCCCTGTACAAAAAGGGCCAGAGCCGACTCTACTTTCTGAGGAGGCTCAGGTCCTTCAACGTGTGCAGCAAACTACTGCATACCTTCTACCAGTCTGTGGTGGCCAGTGCCATCTTTTTTGCAGTGGTGTGCTGGGGAGCAAACATCAAAGCCGGTGATGCTTCTCGGGTAAATAAGCTGATCAGGAAGGCTAGCTCTGTCCTGGGGATGAGCCTTGACACTCTAGAGGAGGTGGTGGAGAGACAGATCCTGGCAAAACTGCTGGCCATCATGGACAACGTCACCCACCCTCTGCACGCTATGGTTATGACGCAGAGGAGCACTTTCAGTCACAGACTGATCCCACCACGGTGTGCCAGAGAGCGCTACAGGAGGTCCTTCCTGCCGGCGGCTATTAGACTATATAATGCCTCACCGGGGTGCCGTGCCGTTGGCAACATAGATCTGGAACTGTTGGGGTGCTAGGACCTAGTTTAACAATAATGCATCCATCCGTGAGTAACTCTGGTCCGTCAGCACTCATTCACTCAGGACCTATTTATTCATGCAGGTCTGTATATACATACTCATGTACAGTTGTTATATCATATCACGTGCAATATTGCTAGTAATTCTTGGACCTAACCTACGTAGGCATTCACTCAGGAATGCATATTAGTATCCTGTCAGCACCTTTTCTCATTGCTTTTAGTATTTCGAATGTGCAATACGTGCAGTTGTCTGTAATTAAACCCTGCACACTAAGGACTGTATTTTAAGGGAATTACTATTATTACCCCAAATTATATCATACACACATTTAGCTATTAAAGTATCTCTTCCTGTCATTTACCTGTACAGCTAATTTAACCATGCAAAATTTTCACTTACCTGTTCATTTAGCCAGTCTGTCTATTAAGTAAACTATTATTATTACCCTCGCTCATATCATACGCATTTTTAGCTACTGAAGTATTTCTCTGTATAGTATAGTTAACCATCCAACATCCACCAATGTATAGTGTACATATTCAGCCAACCACCCATACTATGATGTCACGAGTCTGGACGGTGAGAGACCAAGGCGCAGCGCAATCATAGTTCGGACTGGGCACCGGTGGGGTAAACAGCTCCGGCCATGGAGCTGGGCAATTAACCGGGCCGGACTGGGCACCGGTGGGGTAAACGGCTCCGGCCAAGGGGCGGGGAAAACAACCGTGCCCGGACTGGGCACCGGGGGAGCGGACTGCTCTGGCTCAGGAGCGGAGCAGACGGCTGGACCCGGAATGGGCACCGGTGGAGCGGACTGCTCTGACTCTGAAGCGGAGCAGACGGCTGGACCCGGATTGGACCCGGTGGAGCGGACTGCTCTGGCACTGGAGCGGAGCAGACGGCTGGACCCGGAATGGGTACTGGTGGAGCGGACTGCTCAGGCTCTGGAGCGTAGCATACGGCCGAACACGGACTGGGCATCGGTGGAGCGGAATGCTCTGACATGGGAGTAGAGCCGACGACCGGACCCGGATTGGGGATGCTCACTTTGGGCCCCCCTAACTCCAGCTCCTTCCTCTGACTCACACACTCCTCCCAACCTCGCCTGAACCACTCCCTTAAAAAAATAATTTTTTGGGGTTGCCTTCGGGCTCCTCTCCGTCTCGAGCCCACTTGCGCTGCTTGGTCTCGAAGTGGTGGGTCATTCTGTCACGAGTCGGGACGGTGAGAGACCAAGGCGCAGCGCAGTAATAGTTCGACATTATTTATTGAATTTATAAATAATCAGAACGAACTAAACAAAGGAACAAACACAATCTACAAACGTAACGTAACAAAATGAAACGTGTTTTACAAACAAAACGTTGCACACTTACTTGACCGGTGACTTAGAATACACATAATTACAACGACCCACAGCCCCGGTGTGGAAACATACATGCATATGTAGGATCCATAATTAGAGCCAATGCACTGCAGCTGCCTCTAATTAGAGATCCCACACAAACCACCACCAGACCCAGAAATAATAGACCTGTCAGACTCTGACCATGGCTACATAGAGAAGCAATAGGCTTCTCTATGGCCAGAGCCTGACATATGCAATATCTTTTTATAGCTTTTTTTAGCACTCCAGATATCTTGTATTTCTATACTTTTTCATACTGCCGCTCTATGTATCATGTTCCGTGTATCTGTCTTTTGTGTACTTTTCGTTGTGGCATTTTGCACCTGCCCTGTGTTTTGTTGTTGTAGCTGCTTGACATAGAAATGTCCCCCTCAGGGATCAAAAAAGTACCTATCTATCTATCTCTCTCTCTATCTCTCTATCTCTCTATCTCTCTATCTCTCTATCTCTCTATCTATCTATCTATCTATCTATCTATCTATCTATCTATCTATCTATCTATCTATCTATCTATCTATCTATCTATCTATCTATCTATCTATCTATCTATCTATCTATCTATCTATCTATCTATCTATCTATCTATCTATCTATCTATCTCTCTATCTATCTATAGCGCCATTTCTCAGTTGTATTATATTATTTAACAGTGGGACAACTGGGAAATGGCACTATACATACAGTATGATATAACACAACTTGAAAAGGGCACTATTGTATACATACAGTATAATATAATACAACTGGGATATGGCACTATGCTATGCTTACAGTATAATATAATAGAGCTGGGCAATTATCCTATATATACAGGAAAATATAAAACAACTGGGAAATGTCACTATACATATAGTATAATATAATACAACTGGGATATGGTCCTACGGTATACATACAGTATAAACTGCAATAGTCTCTCTCTCTCTCTCTCTACCGTACCTGCACTCTCTACCGCATCTAAATGCCTGGCTATGAAAAGCCAAGTGACATTCACTCCTGATGTATTTACCTGTTGCAACCTCTACAACTACTATGATTATTATTTGACCCTGCTGGTCATCTATGAACATTTGAACATCTTGGAGAAAGAACTGGCCTTAATGGCCATGTACTGTTATAATCTCCACCCGGCCAGAAGAGGACTGGCCCCCCCCTCAGAGCCTGGTTCCTCTCTAGGTTTCTAATCTCCAGCCAGAAGAGGACTGGCCCCCCCTCAGAGCCTGGTTCCTCTCTAGGTTTCTAATCTCCACCCAGCCAGAAGAGGACTGGCCCCCCCTCAGAGCCTGGTTCCTCTCTAGGTTTCTAATCTCCACCCGGCCAGAAGAGGACTGGCCCCCCCTCAGAGCCTGGTTCCTCTCTAGGTTTCTAATCTCCACCTGGCCAGAAGAGGACTGGCCCCCCCTCAGAGCCTGGTTCCTCTCTAGGTTTCTAATCTCCACCTGGCCAGAAGAGGACTGGCCCCCCCTCAGAGCCTGGTTCCTCTCTAGGTTTCTAATCTCCACCCGGCACAGCCAGAAGGGGACTGGCCACCACTCAGAGCCTGGTTCCTCTCTAGGTTTCTAATCTCCACCTGGCCAGAAGAGGACTGGCCCCCCCCTCAGAGCCTGGTTCCTCTCTAGGTTTCTAATCTCCACCCAGCCAGAAGAGGACTGGCCCCCCCTCAGAGCTTGGTTCCTCTCTAGGTTTCTAATCTCCACCCAGCCAGAAGAGGACTGGCCACCCCTCAGAGCCTGGTTCCTCTCTAGGTTTCTAATCTCCACCCAGCCAGAAGAGGACTGGCCCCCCCTCAGAGCTTGGTTCCTCTCTAGGTTTCTAATCTCCACCCAGCCAGAAGAGGACTGGCCCCCCCTCAGAGCCTGGTTCCTCTCTAGGTTTCTAATCTCCACCCAGCCAGAATAGGACTGGCCACCCCTCAGAGCCTGGTTCCTCTCTAGGTTTCTTCCTAGGTTTTGCCTTTCTAGGGAGTTTTTCCTAACCAACGTGCTTCTACATCTGCATTGCTTGCTGTTTGGAGTTTTAGGTTGGGTTTCTGTATAAGCACTTTGTTATAGTAGTAACACAACCTATTATACATATTGTTATAGTAGTAACACAACCTATTATATATATTGTTATAGTAGTAACACAACCTATTATATATATTGTTATAGTAGTAACACAACCTATTATATATATTGTTATAGTAGTAACACAACCTATTATATATTTTGTTTTAGTAGTATCACAACCGATTATATATATTGTTATAGTAGTAACACAACCTATTATATATATTGTTATAGTAGTAACACAACCTATTATATATATTGTTATAGTAGTAACACAACCTATTATATATATTGTTATAGTAGTAACACAACCTATTATATATATTGTTATAGTAGCAACACAACCTAATATATATATTGTTACAGTAGTAACATTTCCCAGATGTAATATATTATACTGTTGGTATAATAACATTTCCCTGTTGTAATATATTATACAGTATATACAGTACAGTTTCCCAGTTATGTATTAAGTTATACAATTTGTATAGTGCATTTCCCAGTGCAGTACTCACCGAAAGTTGTTCCTGGCCCTCATGCATGGTGATGCAGTCCATACTGATCTGGATTGTGTTGCCTGCTGGTCCATCTCCATGTGCTGGGCTGTCTGAGAAGTTCAGCTCTATGGGCTTCAAAGAGTGGAACGCAGACCTGCCACACACACAGGGAAACACGTATTTAAACAGGATTAGAATTTACAATAAATGTTACAGGATAACTGTATAATACAAAGAATGAATATACTAGGCCATGGCTTTGTCAAGTTGGTATAGAACAAAACCTAGCTTAAATATTGGTATGTCAGTAACAATACCTAGCTTAAGTATTGTTATAGCAGTGTAACAAAACCTAGCTTAAATATTGTTAAAGCAGTGTAACAAAACCTAGCTTAAATATTGTCATAGCAGTGTAACAAAACCTAGCTTAAATATTGTCATAGCAGTGTAAGAAAACCTAGTTTAAATATTGTTAAAGCAGTGTAACAAAACCTAGCTTAAATAATGTTATAGTAGTAACAAAACCTAGCTTAAATATTTGTATAGCAGTGTAACAAAACCTATGTTAGATATTGTTATTTCAGTAACAGACATATTTTAAATATTGGTATTGTAGTGTAACGCCTAGCTTAAAACTTGTTACAGAATTAACCAAACCTAGCTTAAATATTGTGTCTGTTTGCTCTTGCTTGTGCGTGTACCTGCATGTGTGTATATGTGAGTGCGTGTACCTGCATGTGTGTATATGTGAGTGCGTATACCTGCATGTGTGTATATGTGAGTGCGTGTACCTGCATGTGTGTATATGTGAGTGTGTGTACCTGCATGTGTGTATATGTGAGTGCGTGTACCTGCATGTGTGTATATGTGAGTGCGTGTACCTGCATGTGTGTATATGTGAGTGCGTGTACCTGCATGTGTGTATATGTGAGTGTGTGTACCTGCATGTGTGTATATGTGAGTGTGTGTACCTGCATGTGTGTATATATGAGTGTGTGTACCTGCATGTGTGTATATGTGTAGACTCACTGGTCTAGGATCTCCAGTAGCTGGTTGAACACATCCTGACTCAGTATGTCAGAGCTCTGTCCTGATTGGTTCTGTGACATAATGGAGGACAGGCAGGAATTCTCTGTCCAGGACAGGCGGGAGGATGAGTCTCTTAACCTGCAGGTAGAGAGAGAGATATACCATCACTAGCTACTATCAGTCTCTAACCTGCAGGTAGAGAGAGAGATATACCATCACTAACTACTATCAGTCTCTAACCTGCAGGTAGAGAGAGAGATAGACCATCACTAGCTACTATCAGTCTCTAACCTGCAGGTAGAGAGAGATAGACCACTCCCTGTATATAGGTCCACATTGATCTGGTACTGGTACTCCCTGTATATAGGTCCACATTGATCTGGTACTGGTGCTCCCTGTATATAGGTCCACATTGATCTGGTACTGGTACTCCCTGTATATAGGTCCACATTGATCTGGTACTGGTGCTCCCTGTATATAGGTCCACATTGATCTGGTACTGGTACTCCCTGTATATAGGTCCACATTGATCTGGTACTGGTACTCCCTGTATATAGGTCCACATTGATCTGGTACTGGTACTCCCTGTATATAGGTCCACATTGATCTGGTACTGGTACTCCCTGTATATAGCTCCACATTGATCTGGTACTGGTACTCCCTGTATATAGGTCCACATTGATCTGGTACTGGTACTCCCTGTATATAGCTCCACATTGATCTGGTACTGGTACTCCCTGTATATAGCTCCATATTGATCTGGTACTGGTACTCCCTGTATATAGGTCCACATTGATCTGGTACTGGTACTCCCTGTATATAGCTCTACATTGATCTGGTACTAGTACTCCCTGTATATAGCTCTACATTGATCTGGTACTAGTACTCCCTGTATATAGCTCCACTCTCAGGCTTCTCTATATTTCTATGGTCAGAGTCTGGCAGATCTATCATTTCTATTTCTGTCTGGTGTTGTGTGTGTGTGTGGGATCCCTAATTAGAGGCAGCTGCTATGCATTACCTCTAATTAGGGATCTTACTTATATGTCTGTGTTCCACTCCGTTGGCGTGGTTCATTGTTGTATATTGTCTCGTGTCGTGCTACGTGTGTTCCCTTTCGTTATATATTGTATTTGTTATTTTGTATAGTTCGCTAGTTCATTGAATAAACATGTCGAACTATGGATACGCTGCGCCTTGGTCTCTCTACACACCCGAACGTGACAGAATGAACCACCACCCGACCAAGCAGCGATATACTGGAGCAAAGGAGAAAAAAGGAAGACAGCGGCGTAATCGTGGATACGGAGGTAAAGGAGGCCGTAGTCAACCCCAGGAAAATTTCGGGGGGGGGCTATGGGGGTGGTCTGGCAAAGAAGAGGACGCGCCATTACCACTCTCCATGTGGGATACACTGTGCCCGAAATATAAATGGGGGGCGCAAAGTGAAGAAGAGGAGGATTATTTGGAGAGCCATTTTGGAGATGTTCTGGAGGAAATGTGGGAGATAGCAGAGGAGGTTGAACGGGAAATGTCGGAGTGGAATAATCCGTGTCCAGTCGCCTACTCCACTCCCATGAAAGAGCAGTCCGCTCCACCGGTGCCCAGTCTGGGTCCGGCCGTCTGCTACACTCCAGTGCGCCTCTCCAGTACGGTACGTCATGTGCCTGCTCCTCGCACTAGCCCTGAGGTGCGTGTTATTAGTCCTGTGCCACATGTGCCGACTCCACGCACCAGGCTTCCAGTGCGCGTCTCCAGTCAGGTACGTCCTGTGCCTGTTCCCCGCACTAGCCCTGAGGTGCGTGTTATTAGTCCTGTGCCACATGTGCCGACTCCACGCATCAGGCTTCCAGTGCGCGTCTCTAGTCCGGTACGTCCCGTGCCGACTCCCCGCACTCGACCTCCAGTGCGTGTGCCCAGCCAGGTTCCTCCAGTACCGGCTCCATGCACCAGGCCTCCAGTGCGCTTCTCCAGTCCGGTACGTCCCGTGCCGACTCCCCGCACTCGACCTCCAGTGCGTGTGCCCAGCCAGGTTCCTCCAGTACCGGCTCCACGCACCAGGCCTCCAGTGCGCCTCTCCAGTCTGGTACGTCCCGTGCCGACTCCCCGCACTCGACCTCCAGTGCGTGTGCCCAGCCAGGTTCCTCCAGTACCGGCTCCACGCACCAAGCCTCCAGTGCGCCTCTCCAGTCTGGTACGTCCCGTGCCGACTCCCCGCACTCGACCTCCAGTGCGTGTGCCCAGCCAGGTACCTCCAGTGCCGGCTACACGCACCAGACCGTCGGTGCGCCTCATCAGCCCGGAGACTCCCGTGATAGTCGACAGCCCGGAGACTCCCGTGATAGTCGACAGCCCGGAGACTCCCGTGATGGTCGACAGCCCGGTGCATCCCGTGATGGTCGACAGCCCGGAGCCTCCCGTGACGGTCGACAGCCCGGAGCCTCCCGTGACGGTCGACAGCCCGGAGCCTCCCGTGACGCTCGACAGCCCGGAGCCTCCCGTGACGCTCGACAGCCCGGAGCCTCCCGTGACGCTCGACAGCCCGGAGCCTCCAGTGACGCTCGACAGCCCGGAGCCTCCCGTGACGCTCGACAGCCCGGAGCCTCCCGTGACGGTCGACAGCCCGGAGCCTCCCGTGACGGTCGACAGCCCGGAGCCTCCCGTGACGCTCGACAGCCCGGAGCCTCCCGTGACGCTCGACAGCCCGGAGCCTCCCGTGACGCTCGACAGCCCGGAGCCTCCCGTGACGCTCGACAGCCCGGAGCCTCCCGTGACGCTCGACAGCCCGGAGCCTCCCGTGATAATTATATGGCCGGAGTCGCCTGCCACACCGGTGCTCAGTCCTGGCCCGGTTATTTGCCCCGCTCCATGGCCTGAACTTTTTTCCCCACCATTGTTATTTAAAGGACCGGTGGGTTGCCCCTTTATATGGCCGGAGTCGCCTGCCACACCGGTGCTCAGTCCTGGCCCGGTTATTTGCCCCGCTCCATGGCCTGAGAATTTTTCCCCACCATTGTTGTTACCAGGACCGGTGGGTTGCCCCTTTATATGGCCGGAGTCGCCTGCCACACCGGTGCCCAGTCCTGGCCCGGTTATTTGCCCCGCTCCATGGCCTGAGCCTTTTGCCCCACCATGGTCATTTCCAGGACCGGTGGGTTGCCCCTTTAAATGGCCTGAGTCGCCTACCACACCAGTGCCCAGTCCGGGCCAAGTAGAAATGAGGAGGAAGACATCCACTTCGCCTGGGCCGGAACCGCCACCGGCGATGGGTTATGTTTGATGTTTTTCCCTCCCTGACCCTTCCCTCATGTTTTTGTGTTTATTTTTCTTGCGGCCGGGAGTCCGCGCCTTTGGGGGGGGGTACTGTCAGGCTCTGGCCATAGAGAAACTCTGCTATGGTCAGAGTCTGGCAGATCTATCATTTCTATTTCTGTCTGGTGTTGTGTGTGTGTGTGGGATCCCTAATTAGAGGCAGCTGCTATGCATTACCTCTAATTAGGGATCTTACTTATATGTCTGTGTTCCACTCCGTTGGCGTGGTTCATTGTTGTATATTGTCTCGTGTCGTGCTACGTGTGTTCCCTTTCGTTATATATTGTATTTGTTATTTTGTATAATTCGCTAGTTCATTGAATAAACATGTCGAACTATCGATACGCTGCGCCTTGGTCTCTCTACACACCCGAACGTGACATCCACATTGATCTGGTACTCCCTGTATATAGGTCCACGTTTTCATGCTCATCAAACCATTCAGTGACCACTAGTACCCTGTGGAACGGGATATCGTCATCCTATGGGGGCATAGCTATCGTAGCCAAAATAATTTAAAAAAATGATTGCTTGCCCAGCATATTTATACATGACCCTAAGCATGATGGGATGTTAATTGCTTAATTAACTCAGGAACCACACCTGTGTGGAATCACCGGCTTTTAATGTACTTTGTATCCATCATTTACTCAAGTGTTTCCATTATTTTGGCAGTTACCTGTACCAAAAGTAAGTAACTCTCTGCCCAGGATAGACGGGACTACTGGTCTCACAACCTGCAGGAAGAAGAGAGGAGAAGAACACCATAACTAACTCCCATAACTAACTCCCATTACTAACTACCAAAACTAACTACCCTAACTAACTACAATAACTAACTACCCTAACTAACTATCATAACTAGCAAGATTTCTACTTTAATGACACTGAGGCAGCAGTATTCTTTTCTGGCTGGTAGAAAGAGGGAAGGCTGGTAGACAGAACGAAGGCTGGTAGAAAGAGGGAAGGCTGGTAGACAGAGGGAAGGCTGGTAGACAGAACGAAGGCTGTAAGAAAGAACGAAGGCTGTAAGAAAGAGGGAAGGCTGGTAGACAGAGGGAAGGCTGGTAGAAAGAGGGAAGGCTGGTAGACAGAGGGAAGGCTGGTAGAAAGAGGGAAGGCTGGTAGACAGAGGGAAGGCTGGTAGACATAGGGAAGGCTGGTAGACAGAGGGAAGGCTGGTAAACAGAGGGAAGGCTGGTAGACAAAGGGAAGGCTGGTAGATAGAGGGAAGGCTGGTAGACAAAGGGAAGGCTCGTAGACAGAGGGAAGGCTGGTAGACAGAGGAAGGGCTGGTAGACAGAGGGAAGGCTGTTGGACAAAGGGAAGGCTGGTAGACAGAGGGAAGGCTGGTAGACAGAGGGAAGGCTGGTAGACAGAGGGAAGGCTGGTAGACAGAGGGAAGGCTGGTAGACAGAACGAAGGCTGTAAGAAAGAACGAAGGCTGTAAGAAAGAGGGAAGGCTGGTAGACAGAGGGAAGGCTGGTAGAAAGAGGGAAGGCTGGTAGACAGAGGGAAGGCTGGTAGAAAGAGGGAAGGCTGGTAGACAGAGGGAAGGCTGGTAGACATAGGGAAGGCTGGTAGACAGAGGGAAGGCTGGTAAACAGAGGGAAGGCTGGTAGACAAAGGGAAGGCTGGTAGACAGAGGGAAGGCTGGTAGACAAAGGGAAGGCTGGTAGACAGAGGGAAGGCTGGTAGACAGAGGAAGGGCTGGTAGACAGAGGGAAGGCTGTTGGACAAAGGGAAGGCTGGTAGACAGAGGGAAGGCTGGTAGACAGAGGGAAGGCTGGTAGACAGAGGGAAGGCTGGTAGACAGAGGGAAGGCTGGTAGACAGAGCAAGTCAACAGACAGTCAACCAGTCATTGAGGGAGGTAGACTTTGACCTGCTTCCCTTCCCCCTGTCTGTAAGCCCACACCAGACTGCAGAGGGTCAGAGAGAGTCCCATTGTTCACTGCTGAAGTGGCAGCATACGCTGCTGTAGTGTGTGTGTGTGTGTGTGTGTGTGTGTGTGTGTGTGTGTGTGTGTGTGTGTGAGTGTGTGTGTGTGAGTGTGAGTGTGAGTGTGTGTGTGTGAGTGAGCATGTGTGTGTGAGTGAGCGTGTGTGTGAGCGTGTGTGTGTGTGAGCGTGTGTGTGTGTGTTGTGTGTGTGTGTGTGTGTGTGTGAGCATGTGTGTGTGTGTGTGTGTGTGTGTGAGCGTGTGTGTGTGAGCGTGTGTGTGTATGTGTGAGCGCATGTGTGTGTATGTGTGAGCGTGTGTGTGTGAGCGTGTGTGTGTGTGTGTGTGTGTGTGTGTGTGTGTGTGTGTGTGTGTGTGTGTGTGTGTGTGAAGCCCAGCACCCAGATAGTTGGAAATCCCCCCACAGTCTATATGATACCACAGCGCTGGCTGGCTGAGATTCACAGCGTCTGGTATGTGTACAGCTGTACGGGGGTTTGACGGGGGGCTTTGTGTGTGTATGTTTGTGTATGTTTGTGTGTGTATGTTTGTGTGTGTGTGTGTGGGGCGGGGGTAGGGGGAGGGGGAGGGGGGGTGGGGGTGGAATTCCCCAACGTTCTGTTATGTGTTGAGGGAGAAGATATGAATACCTATTCAACAACACAGTCAGGCATTTCTAATGAAGCACAACATCTGAGCAGGGCTCATACTGTACTCTCAGCAGGACACACAGCCTACTGCTCAAACTGTACTCTCAGCAGGACACACAGCCTACTGCTCAAACTGTACTCTCAGCAGGACACACAGCCTACTGCTCAAACTGTACTCTCAGCAGGACACACAGCCTACTGCTCAAACTGTACTCTCAGCAGGACACACAGCCTACTGCTCAAACTGTACTCTCAGCAGGACACACAGCCTACTGCTCAAACTGTACTCTCAGCAGGACACACAGCCTACTGCTCAAACTGTACTCTCAGCAGGACACACAGCCTACTGCTCAAACTGTACTCTCAGCAGGACACACAGCCTACTGTGTGTGTTTGTGTATGTTTTTTTATTTTCTTATTTATTTATTTCACCTTTATTTAACCAGGTAGGTCAGTTGAGAACTAGTTCTCATTTACAACTGTGACCTGGTCAAGACAAAGCAAGGCAGTGTGACAAAAACAACAACACAGAGTTACACATGAGAATAAACAAACATACAGTCAGTAACACAATAGAAGATCTATATACAGAGTGCAAATGTAGTGCAAAGTGCAGTAAGATTAGGAAGACAATAAATAGACCATAGTGGTGAGATAAATTACAGATTAGAATTAACACTGGAATGAAGGATGTGCAAATAGAGATACTGGAGTTCAAAATGAGTTAAAATAATAAATATGGGGATGAGGTAGTAGTGTGGGCTATATACAGGTGCAGTGATCGATAAGCAGCTTTGACAGCTGATGCTTAAAGTTAGTGAGGGAGATAGGAACCTCTAGCTTCAAGGATTTTTGCAATTCGTTCCAGTCATTGGCAGCAGAGAACTGGAAGGAATGGCGTCCAAAGGAGGTGTTGGCTTTGGGGATGACCAGTGAGATATACCTGCTGGAGCGCATGCTACGGGTGGGTGTTGCTATGGTGACCAGCGAGTTGAGATAAGGCGTGTATGTGTGTGTGTGTGGAATCAGGACATCAAAAGGTATCAATACCTTTTAGTCTTATTCAGTTCACTACTGTACATTAAAACAATACTATTGATTTCAACCAGTGTGCATTTGTCACATGCTGTAATATGGTTTGTTGGATTGATTGACAGGTCAGTTTTATGCTAGTTGTTTATTTACACAGTAGCAGTGATTGGCTGTAAACAAAAAAATAGGCCACTTCCTGTAAATCAACCCCTTTAATTAGGTGTGCCAGAGCCAAGCATTTTGTGACACGCAGGAACCTTATCCGGTATCTAGGCCTAGGATCATTCTTTATCCGGTATCTAGGCCTAGGACTATTCTATATCCGGTATCTAGGCCTAGGATCATTCTTTATCCTGTATCTAGGCCTAGGATCATTCTATATCCTGTATCTAGGCCTAGGATCATTCTTTATCCGGTATCTAGGCCTAGGATCATTCTTTATCCTGTATCTAGGCCTAGGATCATTCTTTATCCTGTATCTAGGCCTAGGACTATTCTTTATCCTGTATCTAGGCCTAGGACTATTCTATATCTGGTATCTAGGCCTAGGACTATTCTATATCCATTTAAATGAACTGACAATCCTGCTGTCTTTCCATTTTCAGACCATTACTTCAGGCTGCAGATCTGAGTCAAGACTGATGAGGAAGGGATTCTAGCTATTCTCATTTCCTAAAGGCTCAAAGTTTACTGTGTTCACAACAACAAGCACCTCTCCTTTCCCCAAAACCTGGGCTTGGCCAATGCATCCTCCCCCTCCTTATGAGCTAAAGAGGTGTGGTGTAAGGCAAGGATAACGAACGCTCCAGTACCATTACTAGGACAACATGGTGCTGCCAAGCCTGTCAAAAGGTAGAAAACGCACTGTGTACTTTATGCTCCATAGATATAGTGACTTGGCAGAGGGAGGCACACTGAGAGACGGGTCCCAAATGGCACCCTATTCCCTATGTAGTGCAATAGTCTTGACCAGAGCTCTATGCGCCCTGGACAAAAGTAGTGCACTACATAGGGAATAGGGTGCTATTTGGGACTTAAAATGGGAGATGTGTGAATGCCAAACCCAAGATAGCAGGTCAGTTGTCACCCAGTGTTCTCATCTACTCCCCCTCACTTTTCCACTTACTTCTTGTGTACAGAAAAATCCTGTTGTATTTTACACAGAGAACATGCATAGTTCACAATCTCTTGTGTTGTGGAGGAAATAGGTCTACAGTATATACTGTTGATGTAGGCTACATGGTGATCTATAGAGACTGTTGGGGACAGCCACATCTTCTTCTCCTAGGTGAAGGTTAAATCAGACCTGTTTCCAGCTTGTGCATGGGTTAGGGAGTTGAGGTGGGGGTTAGGGTTGGGTTAGGGACTTGAGTTGGGGTCTGGACATTGACTTTTTACATCAACAACTAGTAGGCCTACAGTAAAATGTGTCACATTAAATTGCTTTACATTATTTATCAACATTAGCTATGGTAATAAAAATGTAACAATACTGTAATTGTTAATAAACTATTTATGGAGCTATAAACAATAACATTGATTGCGAGCTAGCTAACTCCACCGTGGTTCAGTTAACATGACCTTTATTAACTGCCAGCTAGCTAACTCCACCGTGGTTCAGTTAACATGACCTTTATTAACTGCCAGCTAGCTAACTCCACCGTGGTTCAGTTAACATGACCTTTATGAATTATAAAGCCTTTATGTGCTTTATGTTCTTTTGTTTTATTATATAAATGCTTCAAAATTCACAAAACGTAACACTGAGGAAGATGATCTCATCGAACAAAGCTCTCCTAATCCAATGTTTACGACAGACCTTACTTTCACTGTTTATCCTAAAACCCTACAAAAACTCCAAAGCCTATGGAGAAAATGTATGGAGTTTTTGTAGGGTTTTTGTATAAACACCGAAAGTAAGGTCTGTTAATTATAACATGGATGGAGGGACTATTAATTATAACATGAATGGAGGGACTGGTAGCCCTTTCCTGCAGTCAAATTACCCAGTGGCCTCACATTATCTTTTAAAAACCCACAGAAAATCCAGTGTTTCTATGTCAAGCGGTTTTGTTATATTTCATTCTTCTGTGATATATTTAAAGTGTAATATTGGGATGCAAACTAATTTATACATTTCATCTCTATATGTGACAAGGTACAGGTGTCTTATTTTTTTAAAGCACATAACCATCTGTGTGAGGTATTTTTTGTTTCAAAGTAGATGTATTTAAGACTACCAAGAAACACTCTGTGTGACCATGATTTAGCCCACTGCAGTAACATGTTATTAATGATATGTCTATGAGACTGGAGAACATGGATGGAGGGATTGTTAATGATATACAGTATGTCTATGAGACTGGAGAACATGGATGAAGGGATTGTTAATGATATACAGTATGTCTATGAGACTGGAGAACATGGATGAAGGGATTGTTAATGATATACAGTATGTCTATGAGACTGGAGAACATGGATGAAGGGATTGTTAATGATATACAGTATGTCTATGAGACTGGAGAACATGGATGGAGGGATTGTTAATGATATACAGTATGTCTATGAGACTGGAGAACATGGATGAAGGGATTGTTAATGATATACAGTATGTCTATGAGACTGGAGAACATGGATGAAGGGATTGTTAATGATATACAGTATGTCTATGAGACTGGAGAACATGGATGGAGGGATTGTTAATGATATACAGTATGTCTATGAGACTGGAGAACATGGATGAAGGGATTGTTAATGATATACAGTATGTCTATGAGACTGGAGAACATGGATGGAGGGATTGTTAATGATATACAGTATGTCTATGAGACTGGAGAACATGGATGGAGGGATTGTTAATGATATACAGTATGTCTATGAGACTGGAGAACATGGATGAAGGGATTGTTAATGATATACAGTATGTCTATGAGACTGGAGAACATGGATGGAGGGATTGTTAATGATATACAGTATGTCTATGAGACTGGAGAACATGGATGGAGGGCACAGGGCTGGTCAAAAGTAGTGGACAATATAAGGTGTAATTTAGGAGTTAAACATAGAAGTGGGAACCAACCAACCAGCAGCCTAATAACCCTCCCAGCACCCAGTGTTAGCAGGCTGCCAGAAACACAACCCTTCACATCCAGGAGCAGCTAACAGCATGCTCCCAGTGCAACCTACCCACGTCAATAGGCATCCCAGACATGTCTAAATGTGAGATATGTAAAGGCTTTGATTTACTGCGACATGGAGAAATGACAGCAGGTTTATAGTCAGATGCGTCCCAAATGGCACCCTGTTCCCTATGTTGGGCACTACTGTGACAAGGGCCCATAGGGCTGAGGTCAAAAGTAGTGCACTATATAGTGAATAAGGTGCCATTTGGGATTGCGGTGGATGGCGTGCAGTGTGGTCATGGAAGATATAGAATAGCAATTTCCTTTCACTTTAAATATGACAGGAAGGCATTTCTAAAGACTCCCCCATGACATAGAAAAGCACTGCTGGGATGCCATCTGAATGGACTGGACTGAACTGAACTGGACTGAACTGAACTGGACTGGGTTATTACTGGCTGAGTCAGCAGAGAATGTTGACATTTATTGAAATTAAATGTACTGTTTTGTTAGCCATGATTTGGTTGCCATGTCTTATTCAATTAAATGTGTTTTATAGTAACTGCAGTGTTTTGATTATTCTTAGGAATCATGATTCCATGCAGAGATTATTTCTGCTCATGCTAAAAACATATTGTGCCCTATGTAGACAGATAGGAACACCCTCAATAGGTATTTTTCTAATAACATTTTGTCTGAACCCCAGCCAGAGTTCGGTCTGTGGTTAGCTAGCCTGTTGTTGGGGGTTTAGGGAGGAGTTTATCCCAGTGACTGATGTCTGGTTACTTAGAGTTATTTAGTGTTTCTGTCCTGAGGGGAAAGCTGTTAAGCATGCACCTACAGACAGACAGGCTGGGCCCCTCCAGCCCCTCACCTACAGACAGGCAGACAGACAGACAGACAGGCTGGGCCCCTCCAGCCCCTCACCTACAGACAGGCAGGCAGACAGACAGGCTGGGCCCCTCCAGCCCCTCACCTACAGACAGGTAGACAGACAGGCAGACAGACAGGCTAGGCCCCTCCAGCCCCCCACCTAAAGACAGGCAGACAGACAGGCTGGGCCCCTCCAGCCCCCGGGCCCCTCAAGGCCCTTTAGCAGCCCAGACTGAAGACTGAGCACTGGGCCAGAGGTCAGAGGTCACAACTAAACAGAGCTGGACCTATTGTCTCCTACTAGGTAGGCCACATCCACCGATGAAAATGCAATGAAAACAAACAGACTAGCCGATCCGGGGCCTTCTCCTGTGTCATCATTAATCACACCTTTAAAGACCTCAGGTCTTCACCCTCTCGTCTGTCAGCCCTGCTCTCCCTCCTCCCTTTCATCTCCCCTCTCCCTGTAATCCGTCAACCAGGCTGGAAGGGGCTTAACAATAGACTGCTCAGAGGTGTCTACTGCTCCCTATTGAATTCTTTAAATGTGGCCATTCTGGCGAAAGGGTCTCAAACCAAGTGGTTTGAGTGGTAGAAAAAACTAAATTATAAATGAGAATCTCAGTCCAAAACATGCTACTTTGATGAGAATGTTTCCTAACATGTCTTATAAAATACATATACTGAGTTTACAAAACATTAGGAACTTTCCAGGACATAGACTGACCAGGTGAATCCAGGTGAAAGCTATGATCCGTTATTGATGTCACTTGTTAAATCCATTTCAATCAGTGTAGATGAAGGGGAGGAGTCAGGTTAAAGAAGGATTTCTAAGCCTTGATACATTGAGACATGGATTGTGTATGTGTGCCATTCAGAGAGTGAACAGGCAAGACAAAATATTTAAGTGCCTTTGAACGGGGTATGGTAGTAGATGCCAGGCACACCAGTTTGTGTCAAGAACTGCAATGCTGCTGGGTTTTTTCACACTCAACAGTTTCCTGTCTATCAAGAATGGTCCACCACCCAAAGGACATCCAGCCAACTTGACAGAAGTGTGGGCAGCATTGTAGTCAACATGGACCAGCATCCCTGTGGAATGCTTTCAACACCTTGCAGATTCCAGGACCAAACTAACTGAGTCTGTTCTGGGGGTTAAAGGGGGTGAAACTCAATATTAGGATAATGTTACAAAATGTTTTGTATACTCAGTATAAATGTATTATATAGTTTTCAAACTTTCACAAACAAATGTATTGATGTTGTTATAAATGTATACTAATTAAATATTTTAAAATAACATACTACATACAATATGAATTGACTTAATTGGGGAAATACTACATTCATGTTAAGACAAAGCCATCTGTGTGAATATACAGTATATTCCAGTCATACTACTGTTTAAAAACAAACACTGAGCTTTTTATCCATTCACCTTTCCAGGTATTGTTTGTGTATCAGTCAGAATCTGACAAACTCTTAGTGGTACCTTTAGGTCAATTATAGTGAGTTTTCTGTTTTCTCCAGCCAAAGCCCTTCATACAGCTATAGTAATGCTTCTCAATACACACAAGGTAGAGGCTGTGTTTGTAAACTGTCTCAAAGACATAGGGTTAAAGGTCAAACTCACCTTTGTATGACTGTGAGTTTGAAACAACAGCTTACCAGACTGCTCACCTACACCCCACCTGTCTGTCTACAGGTAACACTTGAACCACATTTAAATATAACATAACTGTGTTTAAATAATACCAGATGTTACATTTATTTATTATACATTATATTCAATATTTTAAGTTCAGTTAAGTGTGAAACATTCTGTTTCTTTAGATTTACTTTTGCTTTTGTTATCAACACTCACATTGTAGATAGAAGAGATGATCTGAATACTGCATGGCTTAACTACCATCTATGAAGATGACTTAACTACCATCTTTGAAGATGACTTAACTACCATCTTTGAAGATGACTTAACTACCATCTTTGAAGATGACTTAACTACCATCTATGAAGATGACTTAACTACCATCTCTGAAGATGACTTAACGACCATCTTTGAAGATTACTTAACTACCATCTTTGAAGATGACTTAACTACCATCTTTGAAGATGACTTAACTACCATCTTTGAAGATGACTTAACTACCATCTATGAAGATGACTTAACTACCATCTTTGAAGATGACTTAACTACCATCTTTGAAGATGACTTAACTACCATCTTTGAAGATGACTTAACTACCATCTTTGAAGATGACTTAACTACCATCTATGAAGATGACTTAACTACCATCTTTGAAGATGACTTAACTACCATCTTTGAAGATGACTTAACTGCCATCTATGAAGATGACTTAACTACCATCTTTGAAGATTACTTAACTACCATCTTTGAAGATTACTTAACTACAATCTTTGAAAAATACTTTCATGTATCATCTTTGAAGATTGCTTTTAGACTCTGCCTTCACTCTAGACTCTGCCTTCACTCTAGACTCTGCCTTCACTCTAGACTCTGCCTTCACTCTAGACTCTGCCTTTACTCTAGACTCTGCCTTCACTCTAGACTCTGCCATGGCTCTAGACTCTGACTTCACTCTAGACTCTGCCTTTACTCTAGACTCTGCCTTCACTCTAGACTCTGCCGTGGCTCTAGACTCTGCCGTGGCTCTAGACTCTGACTTCACTCTAGACTCTGCCTTCACTCTAGACTCTGCCTTTACTCTAGACTCTGCCTTTACTCTAGACTCTGCCTTTACTCTAGACTCTGCCGTGGCTCTAGACTCTGCCGTGGCTCTAGACTCTGCTGTGGCTCTAGACTCTGCCTTCACTCTAGACTCTGCCTTTACTCTAGACTCTGCCTTCACTCTAGACTCTGCCGTGGCTCTAGACTCTGCCGTGGCTCTAGACTCTGCCGTGGCTCTAGACTCTGCCGTGGCTCTAGACTCTGCCTTCACTCTAGACTCTGACTTCACTCTAGACTCTGACTTCACTCTAGACTCTGCCTTCACTCTAGACTCTGACTTTACTCTAGACTCTGCCGTGGCTCTAGACTCTGACTTCACTCTAGACTCTGACTTCACTCTAGACTCTGCCTTTACTCTAGACTCTGCCTTCACTCTAGACTCTGCCGTGGCTCTAGACTCTGCCTTTACTCTAGACTCTGCCTTTACTCTAGACTCTGCCGTGGCTCTAGACTCTGCCGTGGCTCTAGACTCTGCCGTGGCTCTAGACTCTGCCTTCACTCTAGACTCTGCCTTTACTCTAGACTCTGCCTTCACTCTAGACTCTGCCGTGGCTCTAGACTCTGCCGTGGCTCTAGACTCTGCCGTGGCTCTAGACTCTGCCTTCACTCTAGACTCTGCCTTTACTCTAGACTCTGCCTTCACTCTAGACTCTGCCGTGGCTCTAGACTCTGCCGTGGCTCTAGACTCTGCCGTGGCTCTAGACTCTGCCGTGGCTCTAGACTCTGCCTTCACTCTAGACTCTGACTTCACTCTAGACTCTGACTTCACTCTAGACTCTGACTTCACTCTAGACTCTGCCTTCACTCTAGACTCTGCCGTGGCTCTAGACTCTGACTTCACTCTAGACTCTGACTTCACTCTAGACTCTGCCTTCACTCTAGACTCTTCCGTGGCTCTAGACTCTGCCTTTACTCTAGACTTTGCCGTGGCTCTAGACTCTGCCTTTACTCTAGACTCTGCCGTGGCTCTAGACTCTGCCGTGGCTCTAGACTCTGCCGTGGCTCTAGACTCTTCCGTGGCTCTAGACTCTGCCGTGGCTCTAGACTCTGCCGTGGCTCTAGACTCTGCCGTGGCTCTAGACTCTGCCGTGGCTCTAGACTCTGCCATTACTCTAAACTCTGCCGTGGCTCTAGACTCTGCTGTGGCTCTAGACTCTTCCGTGACTCTAGACTCTGCCGTGGCTCTAGACTCTTCCATGGCTCTAGACTCTTCCGTGGCTCTAGACTCTTCCGTGGCTCTAGACTCCGCCTTGCGCTCCGCTCTTGTAATCTGTGGTGACATTGTTGTCATACGTAAGCCACACCTATAAATATCAGACCAGGCCGGGCTGGCAGCTGAACATCCAGACAACTGTTTCAACGTCAGTTTGCACCTGTAGACACCCTAGTCGGAGAACAATCCCTGACCCAGCAACAGCCCCCTCTGCCTGCCTGACCCAGAAACAGCCACCTCTGCCTACCTGACCCAAAAACAGACTCACAATCCAACCATCTCTGACCCAGCAACAGACTCACTATCCAACCATCTCTGACCCAGAAACAGACTCACTATCCAACCATCTCTGACCCAGCAACAGACTCACTATCCAATCATCTTTGACCCAGCAACAGACTCACTATCCAACCATCTCTGACCAAGCAACAGACTCACTATACAACCATCTCTGACCCAGCAACAGACTCACTATCCAACCATCTCTGACCCAGCAACAGACTCACTATCCAACCATCTCTGACCCAGCAACAGACTCACTATCCAACCATCTCTGACCCAGCAACAGACTCACTATCCAACCATCTCTGACCCAGCAACAGACTCACTATCCAACCATCTCTGACCCAGCAACAGACTCACTATCCAACCATCTCTGACCCAGCAACAGACTCACTATCCAACCATCTCTGACCCAGCAACAGACTCACTATACAACCATCTCTGACCCAGCAACAGACTCACTATCCAACCATCTCTGACCCAGCAACAGGGTGGTGGCTGAGACTGATTCTGAGAACCATGAAATCACTCTAAGCCCAGACACCAGTCTGATTCCATTTCTCTTGTTTCTGTTTCTCCATGTGTGAATGGCTGACAGTAATGCTACAGCGGATAAATGCAACTCATCTCTGACCCAGCAACTGAGAGTCTGTCTAAGACTGAGACCCAGTGTACTTTCATTCTCCTCTTTATGGTAATGTTGTAAATTGTATAAAAACGGTTGGCTACGATGAATACGTGCAAAGAGCAAAGATGCCAAAACAGAGAGTTTCCATAGAGTATTACTCTCTTGTGGATAGTCCCATGTGAACACCTAACCAGTCATTGTGATACCAGAGAGGAGAATCCGAATGTCCATAATGCCACAACGCCAAGATAGATGGTTACCATAGAGTATTACTCCTATGTGGATAACCCCGTGTTTCATGCTTACATTGGAGAATTACTATGTCCATTATGTGAAGTTCAAGTGGTCCGGGTATTTGACAATAACATGGCTAAACACTATTATGACACACCAATCACAGCACACCAGTTGTTAGCTTGCTACTTACCAATGAAAGGGGAGCTCAGAGCAGTACTGCACAGCTGTGGCGTAAGGACAATTCATTCTCAACTTCTCTCTCTACTCTTGGTTCAACAATTCAATGCTGTCAGTAGATCACATGTATGATGGAACATAGAATAGGTGAATACAGGAAGACAGTCTGGAGGATGTTTTGATTTTTTTTTTTGGCTCACCAGCGAAGAGGCGGGACTTGTGCCAGCTCACTGACCAATCCGCAGAAGCAGCTGGACAGGAATATCACTCTCCCTCAGTTGCTAGGACATAGATATCAATCAACACCACTCTTCACCCTTTCAACTATATCTTACTTCCCACCCCTCCCTCCCCTCCTCACCCATCTATCTCCGTTAGATATATGCCTAACTTTATCCCTATCTAACCTCTGACCTTAGATCTACAGTATGCCTAACTCTGTCCCTATCTAACCTCTGACCTTAGATATATGACTAACTCTATCCCTATCTAACCTCTGACCTTAGATATATGACTAACTCTATCCCTATCTAACCTCTGACCTTAGATATATGACTAACTCTGTCCCTATCTAACCTCTGACCTTAGATATATGACTAACTCTATCCCTATCTAACCTCTGACCTTAGATATATGACTAACTCTGTCCCTATCTAACCTCTGACCTTAGATATATGACTAACTCTATCCCTATCTAACCTCTGACCTTAGATATATGACTAACTCTATCCCTATCTAACCTCTGACCTTAGATATATGACTAACTCTATCCCTATCTAACCTCTGACCTTAGATATATGACTAACTCTATCCCTATCTAATCTCTGACCTTAGATATATGACTAACTCTATCCCTATCTAACCTCTGACCTTAGATATATCAACTAACTCTATCCCTATCTAATCTCTGACCTTAGATATATGACTAACTCTATCCCTATCTAACCTCTGACCTTAGATATATGACTAACTCTGTCCCTATCTAATCTCTGACCTTAGATATATGACTAACTCTATCCCTATCTAACCTCTGACCTTAGATATATGCCTAACTCTGTCCCTATCTAACCTCTGACCTTAGATACAGATAGATAGATAGATAGATAGATAGATAGATAGATAGATAGATAGATAGATAGATAGATAGATAGATAGATAGATAGATAGATAGATAGATAGATAGATAGATAGATAGATAGATAGATAGATAGATAGATAGATAGATAGATAGATAGATAGATAGATAGATAGATAGATAGATAGATAGATAGATAGATAGATAGATAGATAGATAGATAGATAGATAGATAGATAGATAGATAGATAGATAGATAGATAGATAGATAGATAGATAGATAGATAGATTGATAGATTGATAGATAGATAGATAGATAGATAGATAGATAGATAGATAGATAGATAGGTACTTTATTGATCCCCCGGGGGGGAAATTTCATTGTCAAGCAGCTACAACAAAACACAGGGCAGGTGCAAAATGCCACAACGAAAGTACACAAAAGACAGATACACGGTACATGATACATAGAGCGGCAGTATGAAAAAGTATAGAAATACAAGATATCTGGAGTGCAAAAAAAAAGCTATAAAAAGACATTGCATAGTATATAGTATATGACTAACTCTGTCCCTATCTAACCTCTGACCTTAGATATATGCCTAACTCTGTCCCTATCTAACCTTAGATATATGACTAACTCTATCCCCATCTAATCTCTGACCTTAGATATATGACTAACTCTATCCCTATCTAACCTCTGACCTTAGATATATGACTAACTCTATCCCTATCTAACCTCTGACCTTAGGGCATTAAATAATATAATATCATACTAGAAGAGTATTTACATGTAGATCAACATAGAATATTATATTATACTACACTAGTACTTACATGTAGGATGTCATAAAATAGAATATCATACTAGTATATTATTTACATCTTTGACATCATAGAATTGAATACTAGAATAGTTCTTCATATGAAGCAGAATTCTGACTAAATCAACGAATCATCATCACTCCCCGACATAGATATGTTATACCAAGCATGTAATATGTACTGTTATTTAAATCAAAGTGAGGTATGTATCCTCCTGTTGGCACCAACATTGCAGTCAGTGGGTAAAGGTAATATACTGCACTCTATTGGTCAACACTGGAATGACACATGTTTGATTTACAACTAGAATAAGTGTTAAGGAAAATAAATGTTTAGATGTTGAGAAGATTCTTTAAGGCAAACAAAAAATACAATGAAACATACAATATCCACAGTCGTTCAGGCTACTGAGCTATCTGATTTTTAAATGTTTTGATTTAACCTTTATTTAACCAGGTAAAACCCATTGAGGTTAAAAACCTATTTTGCGAGGGCGACCTGACAAGAAGGCCAAACAGGGAAACAGCAGCGTGAGAGGGGCTCCCAGTGGTTCAGCAGTCTAAGACTAGAGGTGTCACTACAGACCCTGGTTCAGCAGTCTAAGACTAGAGGTGTCACTACAGAGCCTGGTTCAGCAGTCTAAGACTAGAGGCGTCACTACAGACCCTGGTTCAGCAGTCTAAGACTAGAGGTGTCACTACAGACCCTGGTTCAGCAGTCTAAGACTAGAGGCGTCACTACAGACCCTGGTTCAGCAGTCTAAGACTAGAGGCGTCACTACAGACCCTGGTTCAGCAGTCTAAGACACTGCATGTCAGTGCTAGATTTGTCACTACAGACCCTGGTTTGATTCCAGGCTATATCACAATCTGGCCGTGATTGGGAGTCCCGTAGGGCAGCGCACAATTGGCCCAGCGTTGTCTGGGTTTGGCCACGGTAGGCCGTCATTGTAAATAAGAATTTGTTCTTAACTGACTTGCCTAGTTAAAAAAAGGTTAAATTGAAAATAAATAGAACATGTACTGAACTAAATACATCAGGGCTGTTTCTTGTTAAGGAATGTATTTGCATGGCCTTTTAGCCAGGAATCCCAAGCTCTCAGCACTAGCAAACATGAGGGGAGTTTCAGCACTAACCTTTTCTTAGCTCTGATTATGGGTGTGAGATTGTGGGGAGTGTATGTGTGGGTCTTAGTGAGTGAGTGAGTGAGTGAGTGAGTGAGTGAGTGAGTGAGTGAGTGAGTGAGTGAGTGAGTGAGTGAGTGAGTGAGTGAGTGAGTGAGTGAGTGAGTGAGTGAGTGAGTGAGTGAGTGAGTGAGTGAGTGAGTGAGTGAGTGAGTGAGTGAGTGAGTGAGTGAGTGAGTGAGTGAGTGAGTGAGTGAGTGAGTGAGTGAGTGAGAGTGACAGCCCAGCAACATAGATTCATAAAATAGATCCAACATGGTTATAAAGTCACCCAGTAAAATACTACTTGAGTAAAAGTCTAAAAGTGTTTGGTTTTAATTAAACTTAAGTATCAAAAGTAAATGTAATTGATAAAATGTACTTAAGTATCAAAAGGATGTTCTCTTGATAAGTGTGTGAATTGGACCATTTTCCTGTCCTGCTAAGCATTCAAAATGTAACGAGTACTTGGAGTGTATTGAGTAAAAAGTACATTATTTTCTTGAGGAATGTAAAAAAAACGATTTAAGTATTACTTGAAAGTTTTATTACTTAAGTAGTTTTACCACTGGTCAGCATCTTACTAAACTCCAGAATTACCATCACCCATGATCACCCATTATAACAAAGGGTCCAGAACAGAACAGAACAGAACAGAATTACCATCACCCATGATCACCCATTATAACAAAGGGTCCAGAACAGAACAGAACAGAACAGAATTACCATCGCCCATGTCAGACTTCTAAATAACAATTGGTCCAGAACTCTCAGTTGTGGTTATTTTTATTTTTTTATTTTTTATTTAACCTTTATTTAACCAGGTAGGTCAGTTGAGAACAAGTTCTCATTTACAACTGTGACCTGGCCAAGACAAAGCAAAGCAGTGTGACAAAAACAACAACACAGAGTTACACATGAGATAAACAAACGTACAGTCAATAACACAATAGAAAATCTATATACAGAGTGCAAATGTAGTGCAAAATGCAGTAAGGTTAGGAAGGTAGGACAATAAATAGACCATAGTGGTGAGATAAATTCCAGATTAGAATTAACACTGGAATGATGGGATGTGCAAATAGAGATACTGGAGTGCAAAATGAGTTAAAATAATAGATAGATAGATAGATAGATAGATAGATAGATAGATAGATAGATAGATAGATAGATAGATAGATAGATAGATAGATAGATAGATAGATAGATAGATAGATAGATAGATAGATAGATAGATAGATAGATAGATAGATAGGTACTTTATTGCTCCCCCGGGGGGGGAATTTCATTGTCAAGCAGCTACAACAAAACACAGGGCAGGTGCAAAAAAAGTACACAAAAGACAGATACACGGTACATGATACATAGAGCGGCAGTATGAAAAAGTATAGAAATACAAGATATCTGGAGTGCAAAAAAAAGCTATAAAAGGACATTGCATAGTATGAGTGGTTGGCTGAATATGTACACTATACATTGGTGGATGTTGGATGGTTAACTATACTATACAGGTCGATGGCAGAGAAATACTTCAGTAGCTAAAAATGCGTATGATATGAGCGAGGGTAATAATAGTTTACTTAATAGACAGACTGGCTAAATGAACAGGTAAGTGAACATTTTGCATGGTTAAATTAGTTAAATTAGCTGTACAGTTAGGTATACAGTTATATTTACAGATAAGTGAATACTTGCATGTTTACACAAACTGTACAGGTAAATGACAGGAAGAGATACTTTAATAGCTAAATGTGTGTATGATATCATTTGGGGTAATAATAGTAATTCCCTTAAAATACAGTCCTTAGTGCGCAGGGTTTAATTACAGACAACTGCACTTATTGCACATTCGATATACTAAAAGCAATGAGAAAAGGTGCAACTGGCAGGATACTAATATGCATTCCTGAGTGAATGCCTACGTCCAATAATTACTTACAATATTGCATGTGATATAATATAACAACTGTACATGAGTATGTATATACAGACCTGTATGAATAAATAGGTCCTGAGTGGACCTCTCTCCGCCACCTCCTCTAGAGTGTCAAGGCTCATCCCCAGGACAGAGCTAGCCTTCCTGATCAGCTTATTTACCCGAGAAGCATCACCGGCTTTGATGTTTGCTCCCCAGCACACCACTGCAAAAAAGATGGCACTGGCCACCACAGACTGGTAGAAGGTATGCAGTAGTTTACTGCACACGTTGAAGGACCTGAGCCTCCTCAGAAAGTAGAGTCGGCTCTGGCCCTTTTTGTACAGGGCCCCGGTGTTACCAGCCCATTCCAGTCTGTTGTCCATATGGACACCCAGGAACTTGTATGACTCAACCATTTCCACATCCGTCCCCTTTATAGGGACTGCAGTCAGTTGTGCCTTGGTTCTCCTGAAGTCCACCACCATCTCCTTAGTTTTGCTGATGTTGAGCTGAAGGTGGTTCTGCTCACACCACAACACAAAGTCACTGATTGTGCTCCTGTACTCCTCCTCCTGCCCACCCCTGATGCACCCTACAATAGCAGAGTCATCCGAGAACTTCTGTAGGTGGCATGTCTCAGAGTTATATCTGAAGTCTGAGGTGTAGAGGGTGAACAGGAAGGGGGACAGGACCGTACCCTGGGGGGCCCCTGTGTTGCTAACAGCCCGTTCTGACACACAGCTCTGTAGTCGCACAAATTGTGGCCTACCGGTCAGGTAGTCCGTGACCCAGGAGACTAAGGGTGCTTCCACTTTCATCCTCCTCATCTTCTCACCCAGTAGCAGGGGCTGAATGGTATTGAAGGCACTGGAGAAGTCAAAAAACATGACCCTCACAGTGCAACCTGCGTTGTCCAGGTGAGAGTAGGCCCTCTGCAGAAGGTAGATGATTGCATCATCCACCCCGATTTTGCGCTGGTATGCAAACTGCAGGGGGTCCATTGATGAACACACCAGGGGTCTGAGGTGAGCGAGGACTAACCTTTCCAGGGTCTTCATGATGTGGGATGTTAGCGCTACAGGTCTGAAGTCATTCAGGACAGTGGGGTGTGCCTTCTTGGGCACTGGGACGAGGCAGGATGTTTTCCACAGCACAGGGACCCTTTCTAGGCTCAGGCTAAGGTTGAAAAGACGCTGGAGTATTCCACACAGTTGGTCAGCACAGACCCTCAGCACCCTTGGGCTGATGCCATCAGGGCCCGCCGCTTTCCACTGGTGTAGTCTCTCCAGCTCTCTCTTCACTTGGTTGGTGGTGAAAGCCAGCCCAGGTGGGGAGGTGGGGGGAAGGGGGGTGTAGTGGGGGGATGAGGTAGTAGTGTGGGCTATTTACAGAAGGGCTGTATACAGGTGCAGTGATCGATAAGCAGCTTTGACAGCTGATGCTTAAAGTTAGTGAGGGAGATAGGAACCTCTAGCTTCAATGATTTTTGCAGTTCGTTCCAGATGTAAGTCTGGAAGTTGAGTTTACAGTCTAACCAGACACCTAGGTATTTGTAGGTGTCCACGTATTCTAAGTCAGACCCGTCGAGAGTAGTGATGATAGTCCGGTGGGCAGGTGCGGGCAACGTTCGATTGAAAAGCATGCATTGAGTCTTAATAGCATTTAAGAGCAGTTGGAGGCCACGGAAGGAGTGTTGTATGGCATTGAAGCTTGTTTGAAGGTTAGTTAACACAGTGTCCAAAGAGGGGCCAGATGTATACAGAATGATGTTGTCTGCGTAGAGATGGATCAGAGAGTCACCAGCAGCGAGAGCGACATCGTTGATGTATATAGAGAATAGGGTTGGCCCAAGAATTGAACCCTGTGGCACCCTCATAGAGACTGCCAGGGGACCGGAGAGCAGGCCCTCCGATTTTACACACTGAACTCTGTCTGAGAAGTAGTTGGAGAACCAGGCAAGGCAGTCACTTGAGAAACCAAGGCTGTTGAGTCTGCCAATAAGAATGCAGTGATTGACAGAGTCGAAAGCCTTGGCCAGGTCGATGAAGACGGCTGCACAGTACTGTCTTCTATCGATGGCAGTTATGATATCGTTAAGTACCTTGAGCGTAGCTGAGGTGCACCCATGACCAGCTCGGAAACCAGATTGCATAGCAGAGAAGGTACGGTGGGATTCGAAGTAGTCAGTGATCTGTTTATTAACTTGGCTTTTGAAGACTTTAGAAAGGCAGGGCAGGATGGATATAGGTCTATAACAGTTTGGGTCTAGAGTGACCGCGGCAGCTTTCCAATCTCTAGGGATCTCAGACGATACAAAAGAGAGGTTGAACAGGCTGGTAATAAGGGTTGCAACCATTTTGGCTGATAATTTTAGGAAGAAAGGGTCCAGATTGTCTAGCCCAGCAGATTTGTAGGGGTCCAGATTTAGCAGCTCTTTCAGAACATCAGCTGTCTGGATTTGGGTGAAGGAGAAGCGGGGGGGGCTTGGGCATATTGCTGCCGGGGGTACAGAGCTGTTGGCCGGGGTAGGGGTAGCCAGGTGGAAAGCATGGCCAGCCGTAGAAAAATGCTTGTTGAAATAGGTTATAGGGGTTAAGTGAATGTGTCTTCCTGAGAAAAAGGAGATGTTTATTAGCCAGCAGATTGATGTTAATCTACTATGAAGTACATCCAAGATCCTTATCTTACCTGCATGTTTTCCTAGAGGCCTCCCAAATGACACCCTATTCTCTTGACCAGGGCCCATAGGGGTTCCCATAGGGCTCTGGTCAACAGTAGTGCACTATATAGAGAATAGGGTGTAATTTGGGCCACTGCCCTAGAGGCCTTCCTTCTCTTACACAGCTGCCAATTACAGCTTGATCAGTTGGTTCTACTGTGTCATGTATCAACTTGAAGCACACTCTGAGCTCTTCCACAGACGTATGGATACCAATCAAAACTAATGAGGAAATGCCTGTTACATGACCACAGGGTCCAACAGAGAGTGTGTATAAAACAGAGAGTTAAAAGGTCCCTTATATATTTAGTTTGCACTGATGTAGGGGAGAGTGGGCTAAGTTTGACCCAAGAGATTTATGTTTTCAAAACTGTAATGTTTACATGAATTCTGATTATTTCCAGGGATACACAACATCCTGAAATATATGTAGATATCTTTATCTGAAAGAATACTATATTTCCCTTGACGGAGTAATGCTTAATGTAAAGAATGGCTCAACTTACTCCACTATCCCTTTTCAATGCATTTGACAAAACAGTTGTTATCCAATGGAGACAAACTTTTGCATCACAAAAATATCAGTTGCATCTCAATTGTTGTGACAAATGCTTTGTTCTTTTTCTCATTTTACATTGATAGGTAGAAGAGCTGCTTCAATAAAATATAAAAAAAATGTACAATATCAACATAAATAGATAAAACAGGACATAGCATTACGATCTAAAATACCACTAATAGATAGTGATGTTTTATTTTCTTGGACAACATCCTTGAGTGGCCCTGCCAGAGCCCGGACTTGAACCCGATCAATCATCTCTGGAGAGACCTGAAAATAGCTGAGAGCAACGCTCCCCATCCAACCTGACAGAGCTTGAGAGGATCTGCAGAAAATAATGGGAGAAACTCCCCAAATACAGGTGTGCCAAGCTTGAGGCTGTAATCGCTGCAAACCTGTTTTTGTTTTGTCATTATGGGGTATTGTGTGTAGATTGATGTCATTATGGGGTATTGTGTGTAGATTGATGTCATTATGGGGTCATTATGGGGTACTGTGTGTAGATTGATGTCATTATGGGGTACTGTGTGTAGATTGATGTCATTATGGGGTATTGTGTGTAGATTGATGTCATTATGGGGTACTGTGTGTAGATTGATGTCATTATGGGGTATTGTGTGTAGATTGATGTCATTATGGGGTACTGTGTGTAGATTGATGTCATTATGGGGTATTGTGTGTAGATTGATGTCATTATGGGGTATTGTGTGTAGATTGATGTCATTATGGGGTATTGTGTGTAGATTGATGTCATTATGAGGTATTGTGTGTAGATTGATGTCATTATGGGGTACTGTGTGTAGATTGATGTCATTATGGGGTATTGTGTGTAGATTGATGTCATTATGGGGTATTGTGTGTAGATTTATGTCATTATGGGGTATTGTGTGGAGATTGATGTCATTATGGGGTATTGTGTGTAGATTGATGTCATTATGGGGTATTGTGTGTAGATTGATGTCATTATGGGGTATTGTGTGTAGATTGATGTCATTATGGGGTATTGTGTGTAGATTGATGTCATTATGGGGTATTGTGTGTAGATTGATGTCATTATGGTGTATTGTGTGTAGATTGATGTCATTATGGGGTATTGTGTGTAGATTGATGTCATTATGGGGTTTTGTGTGTAGATTGATGTCATTATGGGGTTTTGTGTGTAGATTGATGTCATTATGGGGTATTGTGTGGAGATTGATGTCATTATGGGGTATTGTGTGTAGATTGATGTCATTATGGGGTATTGTGTGTAGATTGATGTCATTATGGGGTTTTGTGTGTAGATTGATGTCATTATGGGGTATTGTGTGTAGATTGATGTCATTATGGGGTATTGTGTGTAGATTGATGTCATTATGGGGTATTGTGTGTAGATTGATGTCATTATGGGGTATTGTGTGGAGATTGATGTCATTATGGGGTATTGTGTGTAGATTGATGTCATTATGGGGTATTGTGTGTAGATTGATGTCATTATGGGGTTTTGTGTGTAGATTGATGTCATTATGGGGTATTGTGTGTAGATTGATGTCATTATGGGGTATTGTGTGTAGATTGATGTCATTATGGGGTATTGTGTGTAGATTGATGTCATTATGGGGTATTGTGTGTAGATTGATGTCATTATGGGGTTTTGTGTGTAGATTGATGTCATTATGGGGTATTGTGTGTAGATTGATGTCATTATGGGGTATTGTGTGTAGATTGATGTCATTATGGGGTATTGTGTGTAGATTGATGTCATTATGGGGTATTGTGTGTAGATTGATGTCATTATGGGGTTTTGTGTGTAGATTGATGTCATTATGGGGTATTGTGTGTAGATTGATGTCATTATGGGGTTTTGTGTGTAGATTGATGTCATTATGGGGTATTGTGTGTAGATTGATGTCATTATGGGGTATTGTGTGGAGATTGATGTCATTATGGGGTATTGTGTGTAGATTGATGTCATTATGGGGTATTGTGTGTAGATTGATGTCATTATGGGGTATTGTGTGTAGATTGATGTCATTATGGGGTATTGTGTGTAGATTGATGTCATTATGGGGTATTGTGTGTAGATTGATGTCATTATGGTGTATTGTGTGTAGATTGATGTCATTATGGGGTATTGTGTGTAGATTGATGTCATTATGGGGTATTGTGTGTAGATTGATGTCATTATGGGGTATTGTGTGTAGATTGATGTCATTATGGGGTTTTGTGTGTAGATTGATGTCATTATGGGGTATTGTGTGTAGATTGATGTCATTATGGGGTATTGTGTGTAGATTGATGTCATTATGGGGTATTGTGTGTAGATTGATGTCATTATGGGGTATTGTGTGTAGATTGATGTCATTATGGGGTTTTGTGTGTAGATTGATGTCATTATGGGGTATTGTGTGTAGATTGATGTCATTATGGGGTTTTGTGTGTAGATTGATGTCATTATGGGGTATTGTGTGTAGATTGATGTCATTATGGGGTATTGTGTGGAGATTGATGTCATTATGGGGTATTGTGTGTAGATTGATGTCATTATGGGGTATTGTGTGTAGATTGATGTCATTATGGGGTATTGTGTGTAGATTGATGTCATTATGGGGTATTGTGTGTAGATTGATGAGGGAAAATTTTATTGAATCCATTTTAGAATAAGGCTGTAACGTAACAAAATGTGGAAAAGTCAAGGGGTCTGAATACTTTCTGAAGGCGCTGTTTGTGTGTTTTATATCAGTTGTGTTCAGTTGTTCTTGTATCCTGAGATGTTCCCAAATGGAGTTAAAATATTACCAGCACCAGAGCAACGGAAGCAACCTGGTCTGAAATGTATAAAAGCAAGTTGTCAGAATATAGAGACACTTTCTGTTCTCTGTCCTTTCTTTTCAGAACACAAATATTTTCATTGGCCCGGATTGAGCTGGCCAGGTGTTCTATCGCAATGGCAAACAGGAGCACTGATAGTGGACAGCCTCTAGTACCACGTTTAAAAAATCTAATCAAATTATATAAATTGTATTTGTCATATTCGCTGAATACAACAGGTGAAGACTTTACTTACAAACCCTTTACCAACAATGTAGTTCAAGAAATAGAATATTTACCAAATATTTACCAAATATTTACCAAATAAACTAAAGTAAAAAAAAAAAAGAAAGAAAGTAACACAATAAAATAACAATAACAAGGCTTTATACCGAGTCAATGTGTGGGGGTTCAGGTTAGTCCAGGTAATTTGTACACGTAGGTAGGGGTGGGTCAATGTGTGGGGGTTCAGGTTAGTCCAGGTAATTTGTACACGTAGGTAGGGGTGGGTCAATGTGTGGGGGTTCAGGTTAGTCCAGGTAATTTGTACACGTAGGTAGGGGTGGGTCAATGTGTGGGGGTTCAGGTTAGTCCAGGTAATTTGTACACGTAGGTAGGGGTGGGTCAATGTGTGGGGGTTCAGGTTAGTCCAGGTAATTTGTACACGTAGGTAGGGGTGGGTCAATGTGTGGGGGTTCAGGTTAGTCCAGGTAATTTGTACACGTAGGTAGGGGTGGGTCAATGTGTGGGGGTTCAGGTTAGTCCAGGTAATTTGTACACGTAGGTAGGGGTGGGTCAATGTGTGGGGGTTCAGGTTAGTCCAGGTAATTTGTACACGTAGGTAGGGGTGGGTCAATGTGTGGGGGTTCAGGTTAGTCCAGGTAATTTGTACACGTAGGTAGGGGTTGGTCAATGTAAGTAGTCCGGGTGGCTATTTGGTTAATTATTCAGCAGTCTTATGGCTTGGGGGTTGAAGCTGTTAAGGAGCCTTTTGTACCTAAACCTGGCCCTCCGGTATGGCTTGCCGTGCGGTAGCAGAGAGAACAGTCATTGAATTGGGTGACTGGAGTCTTTGACAATTTTTTGGGCCTTCCTCTGACACTGCCTAGTATATAGGTCCTGGATTGCAGGAAGCTTGGCCCCAGTGATGTACTGGGTCGTACGCATTACCCTCTGTAGCGCCTTACGGTCTGATGCCAAGCAGTTGCCTTACCAGGTGGTGATGCAACCGGTCAGGATGCTCTCAATGGTGCAGCTGTATAACTTTTTGAGGATCTGGGGAAGTATGCCAAATATTTTCAGTCTCCTGAGGGGGAAAAGGTGTTGTCGAGGGCATAGCGGGATAAGCGTCCGGATAAGTGTCCCGCTCCATGAAAGCGGCAGCTCTAGCCTTTAGCTTGGTGCAGATGTTGCCTGTAATCCATGGCTTCTGGTTGGGATATGTACGTATGGTCACTGTGGGGATGACGTCGTCAATGCACTTATTGATGAAGCCGGTGACTGAGGTGATATACTCCTCAATGCCGGAACATTTTCCAGTCTGTGCTAGCAAAACAGTCCTGTAGCGTAGCATCCGCATCATCTGACAACTTCCGTACTGAGCGAGTCACTGGTATTTCCTGCTTTAATTTTTGCTTGGAAGCAGGAATCAGGAGGATATAATTATGGTCAGATCACATTGTAGGATTTTTTATGAATTTATTTGCAAATTATGGTGGAAAATAAGTATTTGGTCAATAACAAAAGTTTATCTCAGTACTTTGTTATATACCCTTTGTTGGCAATGACAGAGGTCAAACGTTTTCTGTAAGTCTTCACAAGGTTTTCACACACTGTTGCTGGTATTTTAGCCCATTCCTCCATGCAGATCTCCTCTAGAGCAGTGATGTTTCGGGGCTGTCGCTGGGCAACACGGACTTTCAACTCCCTCCAAAGATTTTCTATGGGGTTGAGATCTGGAGACTGGCTAGGCCACTCCAGGACCTTGAAATGCTTCTTACGAAGCCACTCCTTCGTTGCCCGGGCGGTGTGTTTGGGATCATTGTCATGCTGAAAGACCCAGCCACGTTTCATCTTCAATGCCCTTGCTGATGGAAGGAGGTTTTCACTCAAAATCTCACGATACATGGCCCCATTCATTATTTCCTGTACACGGATCAGTCGTCCTGGTCCCTTTGCAGAAAAACAGCCCCAAAGCATGATGTTTCCACCCCCATGCTTCACAGTAGGTATGGTGTTCTTTGGATGCAACTCAGCATTCTTTCTCCTCCAAACACGACGAGTTGAGTTTTTACCAAAAAGTTATATTTTGGTTTCATCTGACCATATGACATTCTTCCAATCCTCTTCTGGATCCTCCAAATGCTCTCTAGCAAACTTCAGATGGGCCTGGACATGTATTGGCTTAAGCAGGGGGACACGTCTGGCACTGCAGGATTTGAGTCCCTGGCGGCGTAGTGTGTTACTGATGGTAGCATTTGTTACTTTGGTCCCAGCTCTCTGCAGGTCATTCACTAGGTCCCCCCGTGTGGTTCTGGGATTTTTTTTTTTTTACAGGTCGATGGCAGAGAAAGATACTTAAATAACTAAAAGTGCGTATGATCTAAGGGAGGGCAATAATAGTTTACTTAATATACAGTCTGGTTAAATGTACGGGTAAATGAATATCCATATTAACAGGGTTAATTACAGATAACTGCACGTATTGCACATTCAATATACTAAACGCAATGAAAAAATTCCTGAGTGAATGACTACGCAAGTTCAGTCCAAGAATTACTTACAATATTGCATGTGATATGATATAACAACTGTACATGAATATGTACATACAGTCCTGAATTAATGAGTGCTGAATGAATAAGACCTGAGTGAATGAGTGATTACAGACCAGAGAGTTACTCACGGATGGATGGATGCCTAAGTGACGTGGTAGGCTCACGTCACTGGGCAGCTCGCAGATGGGTTTCTATTTGTAATCCGTGATGGTTTGCGAGCCCTGCCACATCTGACTAGCGTAGTAGGATTCGATCTTAGTCCTGTGTTGACGCTTTTCCTGTTTGATGGTTCCCGGAACATATATTATTAGTCTGTACTAATCAAACAGTCCTGTAGGTTAGAATCCGCTTCATCTGACTACTTCTGTATTGACCTCCACTGGTTCTTCCTCTTTGAGTTTTTGCTCGTAAGCAGGCTAGGCATCCCTTCCTCAATGAAAGAAAGCCATGTAGGCCTAAATCCACACATAATCGTCTCCTTTTCAACACCAATTGATAGATAAAAACATTATTTAGGGTTAGGAAAGTATTTATGAATAATTAAAAAAAAAAATGGTTTGGAGAGCTTACCTGCCATGGGCGGCAGGTAGCCTAACGGTTAAGAGTGTTGGGGCAGTAACCAAAAAGATGCTGGTTACTGTCCCAACACTCTTACTGTCCCAACACTGCAGACATTCTTGGTGAAAAATCTTGAGCAAGTTACTTAACCCTAATTGCTCCTGTAATAAGGGCATCTGCTAAAATGGAATTTATTGGTGAATCAAATATACAGTGGTTTGATTCATCCTGAAAGTTGCCATATTCAATTGTTCAATCCATGAAATATTGGAAGGTGAGAAAAGTGTACAATAGTTGTTGACCAAAAGTAGTCCTATACATCTAACCTAAAAATCACCACTAATCATGTAACGGTGATGACAACGGTCCAGTTGGCTTTAAAGTCAGTGACCGTTATAAAGGTATGTGAGTATAACTGACGGTACAAGCGGTTAAAAATACAGTGAAAAGTCTGGGTGTATAATTAAAATCGGAAAAAATCAAGTAGATGTTGTTCCACTTGGAACCTAAAGTAGGGCACTACATACAGTATATAGGGAATAGGGTGGCATTTGGGATGGAGGCCCAGCATCCTGTTTCCCTCAGAGTTCAGATCAGTGTGCTGCTGCTCCAGACACAACCCTGACAGTTGCCTGGAGAGGAGGGAGGGGATAAAACTAATCTATCACGAGAGAAAGGAGTGGCCAGGGAGAGGGTCACAGCATATAGTCTGCTTAGTTAGCAACCAGCATTCCATTGGTGGTTGGCAGCCAGCATTCCATTGGTGGTTGGCAGCCAGCATTCCATTGGTGGTTGGCAGCCAGCATTCCATTGGTGGTTGGCAGCCAGCATTCCATTGGTGGTTGGCAACCAGCATTCCATTGGTGGTTGGCAGCCAGCATTCCATTGGTGGTTGGCAGCCAGCATTCCATTGGTGGTTGGCAACCAGCATTCCATTGGTGGTTGGCAACCAGCATTCCATTGGTGGTTGGCAACCAGCATTCCATTGGTGGTTGGCAACCAGCATTCCATTGTTGGTTGGCAACCAGCATTCCATTGGTGGTTGGCAGCCAGCATTCCATTGGTGGTTGGCAACCAGCATTCCATTGGTGGTTGGCAACCAGCATTCCATTGGTGGTTGGCAACCAGCATTCCATTGGTGGTTGGCAACCAGCATTCCATTGGTGGTTGGCAACCAGCATTCCATTGGTGGATGGCAGCCAGCATTCCATTGTTGGTTGGCAACCAGCATTCCATTGGTGGTTGGCAACCAGCATTCCATTGTTGGTTGGCAACCAGCATTCCATTGGTGGTTGGCAACCAGCATTCCATTGGTGGTTGGCAACCAGCATTCCATGGACAGGTGCAGCATGTTTATCAAACAAACAAGCCAAGCATGGAGACGGACTGCAGATAAATTAACATGAAGGCTGGAGATACCATGACCCGTATAAATGGGGGTGTAGAGCAATTTAGCAATTTTACAGAAAATGTCAAGTAATTCTACTCATTTTGCCATGGGTTGGAGAGAAAAATGTGCAGTTTTACAGCTAATTTCCTGCAATTCTACCAATTTTGCCATATGGTGGAGAGACATTTTTGCAGATTTTTATATGGGGCTTTAAGAAGTGCTCCAGTGCGAGTGATTAACAAAATAAATGGGGCCCCCTGATCAGTAATTCAGCCATGATTACTAGTTTAGATAGCTGACTAGACTAATTTACCAATCTAAAACATGTTAGCTGACATGGCTAATTGAGTGACTATCAGTGACTGAAATAACAAGAGAGAAACTGCTGATACACAAACACATTTAGAAATGTCACCTTGTGTATTCTACTATTCCAACCTCTACAGTAAATTGAGACCCGACTGAATCCCCACCAAATTACTGTTTGTGGAAACTGATGCGGCCTGCGGCCAGTTTCCCCTCCCTGATCTAGAAGTTGGAGCTCTGACTAAGTGTTCCTGGGAGGGAGATCAGAGCAGGCTGCATGCCACATCAGGATCTAATGTCTCCCAGAATGTGTCTAATGTTACTCTGATGCCCCGAGCATCCCACTGATCCCAGGCAGCCCAGCTCAGGGTGTTAGCATCCCAAATGGCACCCTATTTTCTATATAGTGAACTACTTTTGGCCAGGGTCCATAGGGTGAGTAAGCATTTACTCTTAAGTAAGTAAGCCCGTAAGTAAGCATTTCACTTTTAGTCTACACCTGTTGTTTACAAAGCATGTGACAAATAACATTTTATTTGGGACACAGACTGGGGGTCAGCCGGGGTCATGGGCATTCTGGAGCGCTTCTTTAAGCCACATCACTTACACAGCCAATCACATTCCGCAATCAGGAATCTTGTTTCAGATCAGTCTAACCATCCAACTACTTGGGACTGACAAGGTGTGCGTCCCAAATGGCACCATATTCCCTATCGGCCTGAATAGGGTGCCATTTGGGACACAACCACAGTTCAAAAACAAGGAAGCTGACTAGGGATAATAAGAGCTGGACTAACAGCCAGCAGACATGATGTGGCTGACCTCTACGCTTTCTTATTTACTTAACAAAGGTGTGGAAGTACTTGGGCTCTTACCCACAACATCAACTGTACTGAGTGGGTGTTTCAGATGTACATCAATTCAGAATTAACTCTACAACAGAGAAAGGAGATCATCATCAGGTCACTGATACTGAGTAGAACCAGATTCACAGATGCACTTCCTTAAACAACACGTTGTGAAATGAGGTCAGGATTCAATACGATTACGCTCTGTCGGCTTTGCACCAAGGTCATTTTTGATTGAGTTGAAAACGTAGGAACATTGTCTTTAAAAGGGGCCAACCTAAAGCAAGCACATCTTTCTACCTTTCTAAACCCAGACAGCTACACAGTCTCCTTCAATCCATGCTAAATCACTAGACTTTTAGTATTTTCACAATTATTTTTCAAATCTTTTGTTTGACATATTCATAAATGTTGTATGATGAGGAGATAAAAGATGACTGTTTAATTACACATAAAGTCTGATGTTGTGGTTCCATGACGATATGATGTAATCAGTTAATATACTAGTAGTATCGTAAAGATGCAACACGAAGACTTCTAATGCAATAAAAAGAACATCTAAGGATGCCATTAGTTTGGTTTGAATGTTTTTTTTTGATGTTGCCAAAATCATTTATATATTGGCTTGGAGTGAGTAACATATCGTCAACAAGACTCAAAGACGGCTTTATAAAAACACTTAGCTGTTTATTATGAAATCAGTAGAGAGAGAGAGAGAGAGACTGAAAGGGAGAAAAACATGTAATTATAGTCACTTACTGTCACAATTGGGTTGAAAGAGAGACCAAGGCGCAGCGCAGGGATTGTAGTTCGACATAATTCTTTATTTTTTATACTATGTATAACAACAAAAGATCCGAACTACTAAACAAACAAAAAACACGAATGAACCAACGTAACAAATTAATCACACTTACTTTCACCGTGACTGGAGATATACAACGACCCACACCAGAGTGAAGGACAGGATCCCTAATTAGAGACAATGCGGTGCAGCTGCCTCTAATTAGGGATCCAACCCAAACCCCACACAGAAACAGAAAAGAAAGACACTGTCAGACTCTGACCATAGCTACATAGAGAAGCAAATAGGCCTCTCTATGGCCAGAGCCTGACAGTACCCCCCCCCCCCCAAGGCGCGGATTCCCGGATGCCAACAACAAAACACAATTACATGGGGGGGTCAGGGAGGGAAGATTAGCTCGCCGGTGGCGGTTCTGGCTCCAGCGATGTCGAGGGTCTCCTCCCATGCCCCCTCCTTATGCCCAGCCATGGAGTTGGGAAATTTACCGGGCCCGGACTGGGCACCGGTGGGGCAAACGGCTCTGGCCATGGAGCGGGGAAAACAGCCGGGCCCGGATTGGGCACCGGTGGGGCAAGCGGCTCAGGCCAGGGAGCGGGGAAAACAACCAGGCCCGGACTGGGCACCGGGGGAGCGGACTGCTCTGGCTCAGTAGCGGAGCAGACGGCTTGACCCGGAATGGGCACCGGTAGAGCGGACTGCTCAGGCACTGGAGCGGAGCAGACGGCTGGACCCGGACTGGGCACCGGTAAGGCGGACTGATCTGGCTCAGGAGCGGAGCAGAAGGCTGGACCCGGAATGGGCACCGGTGGAGCGGACTGCTCTGGCTCTGGGGCGGAGCAGATGGCTGAACCCGGAATGGGTACCGGTGGAGAGGACTGCTCTGGCACTGGGGCGTAGCAGACGGCTGGACCCGGATTGCTCAGGCTCTTTAGCGGAGCAGACGGCTGGACCCGGAATGGGCACCGGTGGAGCGGACTGCTCAGGCTCTGGAGCGGAGCAGACGGCTGAACCCGGAATGGGTACCGGTGGAGCCGACTGCTCAGGCTCTGGAGCGGAGCAGACGGCTGAACCCGGAATGGGTACCGGTGGAGCCGATTGCTCAGGCTCTGGGGCGGAGCAGACGGCTGAACCCGGAATGGGTACCGGTGGAGAGGACTGCTCTGGCACTGGGGCATAGCAGACGGCTGGACCCGGAATGGGTACCGGTGGAGCGGACTGCTCAGGCTCTGGAGCGGAGCAGACGGCTGAACCCGGAATGGGTACCGGAGGAGCGGACTGCTCTGGCAATGGGGCGGAGCAGACGGCTGAACCCGGATTGGGTACCGGAGGAGCGGACTGCTCTGGCACTGGGGCGGAGCAGACGGCTGGACCCGGATTGGGTACCGGTGGAGTGGACTGCACTGGCACTGGAGCGGAGCAGACTGCTGGACCCGGAATGGGTACCGGTGGAGCGGACTGCTCAGGCTCTGGAGCGGAGCAGACGGCTGGACCCGGAATGGGCACCGGTGGAGCGGACTGCTCTGACTCTGGAGCGCAGACGGCTGGACCCGGATTGGGCACCGGTGGAGCGGACTGCTCAGGCTCTGGAGCGGAGCAGACGGCTGAACCCGGAATGGGTACCGGTGGTGCCGACTGCTCTGGCACTGGGGCGTAGCAGACGGCTGGACCCGGATTGGGTACCGGTGGAGTGGACTGCACTGGCACTGGAGCGGAGCAGACTGCTGGACCCGGATTGGGTACCGGTGGAGCGGACTGCTCAGGCTCTGGAGCGGAGCAGACGGCTGGACCCGGAATGGGCACCGGTGGAGCGGACTGCTCTGACTCTGGAGCGCAGACGGCTGGACCCGGATTGGGCACCGGTGGAGCGGACTGCTCAGGCTCTGGAGCGGAGCAGACGGCTGAACCCGGAATGGGTACCGGTGGAGCCGACTGCTCAGGCTCTGGGGCGGAGCAGACGGCTGAACCCGGAATGGGTACCGGTGGAGAGGACTGCTCTGGCACTGGGGCATAGCAGACGGCTGGACCCGGAATGGGTACCGGTGGAGCGGACTGCTCAGGCTCTGGAGCGGAGCAGACAGCTGAACCCGGAATGGGTACCGGAGGAGCGGACTGCTCTGGCAATGGGGCGGAGCAGACGGCTGAACCAGGATTGGGTACCGGAGGAGCAGACTGCTCTGGCACTGGGGCCGAGCAGACGGCTGGACCCGGATTGGGTACCAGTGGAGTGGACTGCACTGGCACTGGAGCGGAGCAGACTGCTGGACCCGGAATGGGTACCGGTGGAGCGGACTGCTCAGGCTCTGGAGCGGAGCAGACGGCTGGTATGTAAACAGTCATCCAGGTATGTAAACAGTCATCCAGGTATGTAAACAGTCATTCAGGTATGTAAACAGTCATTCAGGTATGTAAGACGGACTATAGCCTTTTAAACTTTAGCTACAGTGCCTTCGGAAACCACTTGACCTTTTCAACATTTTGTTACTGTCAGGTCCTAACTAGAGTAAGATCTCTAGGCATCTCTATGGTGTCTGGAGGTTACTGTCAGGTCCTGACTAGAGTAAGATCTCTAGGCATCTCTATGGTGTCTGGAGATTACTGTCAGGTCCTGACTAGAGTAAGATCTCTAGGCATCTCTATGGTGTCTGGAGGTTACTGTCAGGTCCTGACTACAGTAAGATCTCTAGGCATCTCTATGGTGTCTGGAGGTTACTGTCAGGTCCTGACTACAGTAAGATCTCTAGGCATCTCTATGGTGTCTGGAGGTTACTGTCAGGTCCTGACTAGAGTAAAATCTCTAAGCATCTCTATGGTGTCTGAAGGTTACTAGTCAGGTCCTGACTACAGTAAGATCTCTAGGCATCTCTATGGTGTCTGGAGGTTACTGTCAAGTCCTGACTACAGTAAGATCTCTAGGCATCTCTATGGTGTCTGGAGGTTACTGTCAGGTCCTGACTAGAGTAAGATCTCTAGGCATCTCTATGGTGTCTGGTGGTTGCTCTCAGGGCTTGACAGGAGGGTTATCTAGGTGGCTTTATGTTTGGTTTCTGTTGGTCTCTAATTAGAGGCAGCTGCCATACGCTGTCTCTAGTTGGGATCCTATTTAAGTTTATTATTGTGCCCACCTGTGATTGGTTCTATGTTTGTGCATGTCGTACATCAGTTCCTGGTTTTGGTCTCTCCTTTGTTTTGTTGTTTTATCACAAATAAAAGGAATGTCTTCATACTACTGCTCAACGTCTCGGGTCCTTCCTAAGAACCGTAACGGGAATGTCTTCATACTACTGCTCAACGTCTCGGGTCCTTCCTAAGAACCGTGACGGGAATGTCTTCATAATACTGCTCAACGTCTCGGGTCCTTCCTAAGAACCGTGACAGTTACGTTACAGCCTTATTATAAAATGGATGAAATACAAATAAAATCCACAGCAATCTACACACAACACCCCATAATGACAAAGTGAAAAAAAGTTGTATAATTTTGTGCAAAAAAATAAAAACATAAATACCTTTTTTACAGAAGTTTTCAGACCTTTTGCTATGAGACTTGAAATTGAGCTCAGGTGCATCCTGTTTCCATTAATCATCCTTGAGATGTTTCTACATCTTGATTGGAGTCCACCTGTGGTAAATTCAATTGATTGGACATGATTTGGAAAGGCACACACCGGTCTATATAAGGCCCCACAGTTGACAGTGCATGTCAGAGCAAAAACCAAACCATGAGGTGGAAGGAATTGTCCGTAGAGCTCTGGACAGGATTGTGTCGAGGCACAGATCTGGGGAAGGGTTCCAAAACATTTCTGCAGCATTGAAGGTCCCCAAGAACACAGTGGCCTCCATCATTCTTAAATGGAAGATGCTTGGAACCACAAAGACTCTTCCTAGAGCTGTCCGCCCGGCCAAACTGAGCAATCGGGGGAGAAGGGCCTTGGTCAGGGGGGTGACCAAGAACCTGATGGTCACTCTGACAGAGCTCTAGAGTTCCTCTGTGGAGATGGGAGAACCTTCTAGAAGGACAACCATCTCTGCAGCACTCCCCCAATCAGGCCTTTATGGTAGAGGGGCCAGATGGAAGCCACTCCTCAGTAAAAAAACACGACAGCCTGCTTGGAGTTTGCCAAAAGTCACCTAAAGACTCTCAGACTAGAAATAAGATTCTCTGATCTGATGAAACCAAGATTGAACACTTTGGCCTGAATGTCAAGCGTCACATCTGGAGGAAACATAGCACCATCCCTACGGTGAAGCATGGTGGTGGCAGCATCATGCTGTGGGGATGTTTTTCAGCGGCAGGGACTGGGAGACTAGTCAGGATCGAGGCAAAGATGAACGAAGCAAAGTACAGAGAGAGCCTTAATGAAAACCTGCTCCAGAGCGCTCAGACTAGGGTGAAGGTTCACCTTCAAACAGGACAATGACCCTAAGCACACAGCCAAGACAATACAGGAGTGGCTTTGAGTGGCCCAGCCAGAGCTCGGTCTTGAACCCGATCGAATATCTCTGGAGAGACCTGAAAATAGCTGTGCAGCAACGCTCCCCATCCAACCCGACAGAGCTTGAGAGGATCTGCAGAGAAGAATGGGAGAAACTCCCCAAATACAGGTGTGCCAAGCTTGTAGTGCCATACCCAAGAAGAATCAATGCTGTAATCGCTGCCAAAGGTACTTCAACAAAGTACTTTCCGTAAAAAAAAAAAAAAAAGAAATTAACTAACATTTTTAAAAACCTGTTGTTGCTTTGCCATTATGGGGTAATGTGTAGATTGATGAGAAAACAAAACAAATTAATACATTTTAGAATAAGGCTATAACATAATGTGGGAAAAGTCAAGGGGTCTGAATACTTTCCGAAGGCAGAGTATGTGCCCAGTAATAAACAAACAAGATTCAATGGATGGGCATCTCAAGATCTGTATGGATGAGGATGGTGCCTTGCCTCTGGGGCAGAACGCTGCTTGATTCTGGATTAGAGACTCATCCTCAGTTTAAAGATGAAATGTTAACCCTTCCAGCCCTACGGTTATAATACAGGATCTTATAGGTTCATTCTAAAACATATACTGTACTTGCTAGGATAACAGCTTCCCTTTGCTGCTGGGACACTGGATGCTTAATAGGAGTCGAATGGGCCACATCATCTTTAACTGATATCTATTTAATAGGAGAGGAATGGGCCACATCATCTTTAACTGATGCCTATTTAACAGGAGAGGAATGGGCCACATCTTTAACTGACATCTATTTAACAGGAGAGGAATGGGCCACATCATCTTTAACTGATATCTATTTAACAGGAGAGGAATAGGCCACATCATCTTTAACTGATATCTATTTATTAGGTGAGGGAGGGGCCACATCTTTAACTGATATCTATTTAATAGGAGAGGAATGGGCCACATCTTTAACTGATATCTATTTAATAGGAGAGGAATGGGCCACATCATCTTTAACTGATATATATTTAATAGGAGAGGAATGGGCCACATCATCTTTAACTGATGCCTATTTAATAGGAGAGGAATGGGCCACATCTTTAACTGATGCCTATTTAATAGGAGAGGAATGGGCCACATCATCTTTAACTGATATATATTTAACAGGAGAGGAATGGGCCACATCATCTTTAACTGATATCTATTTAACAGGAGAGGAATGGGCCACATCATCTTTAACTGATATCTATTTAATAGGAGAGGAATGGGCCACATCATCTTTAACTGATGCCTATTTAATAGGAGAGGAATGGGCCACATCTTTAACTGATGCCTATTTAATAGGAGAGGAATGGGCCACATCATCTTTAACTGATATCTATTTAACAGGAGAGGAATGGGCCACATCATCTTTAACTGATATATATTTAATAGGAGAGGAATGGGCCACATCTTTAACTGATTTCTATTTAATAGGAGAGGAATGGGCCACATCTTTAACTGATGCCTATTTAATAGGAGAGGAATGGGCCACATCATCTTTAACTGATATCTATTTAACAGGAGAGGAATGGGCCACATCATCTTTAACTGATATATATTTAATAGGAGAGGAATGGGCCACATCTTTAACTGATGCCTATTTAATAGGAGAGGAATGGGCCACATCATCTTTAACTGATATCTATTTAACAGGAGAGGAATGGGCCACATCATCTTTAACTGATTTCTATTTAACAGGAGAGGAATGGGCCACATCATCTTTAACTGACATCTATTTAACAGGAGAGGAATGGGCCACATCATCTTTAACTGACATCTATTTAATAGGAGAGGAAGGGGAGACATCGTCTTTAACTGATGCCCATTGTTCAGAGATGCCTCTGGGCATCTCTATGTTTATGCCAAGTTTTGTGTTAAGAGATAGTATTGTATTGTGTTTAGAGCCTCTTGGCATCTCTATTGTGGCCTGTGTTAGCGATCCCCAATTAGAGGCAGCTGCGCTGCGTTGTCTCTAATTGGGGATCCTATTTAAGGGTTTTGCCTGCCCACTGGCATGTGGGTTATTATTTGTGTGTGTGCCGTGTGCACCTACGGATGCTTCCGTTTACATACACCTTAGCCAGATACATTTAAACTCAGTTTTTCACAATTCCTGACATATAATCCTAATGAAAATTCCCCGTTTTAGGTCAGTTAGGATCACCACTTTATTTTAAGAATGTGAAATGTCAGAATAATAGTAGAGAGAATGATTTATTTCAGATTTTATTTCTTTCATCACATTCCCAGTGGGTCAGAAGTTAACATACACTCAATTAGTATTCGGTAGCATTGCCTTTAAATTGTTTAACTTGGGTCAAACGTTTTGGGTAGCCTTCCACAAGTTTCCCACAATAAGTTGGGTGAATTTTAGCCCATTCCTCCTGACAGAACTGGTGTAACTGAGTCAGCTTTGTAGGCCTCCTTGCTCGCACATGCTTTTTCAGTTCTGCACACAAATGTTCTATAGGCTTGAGGTCAGGTTTTTTGATGGCCACTCCAAAACCTTGACTTTGTTGTACTTAAGCCATTTTGCAACAACTTTGGAAGTATGCTTGGGATCATTGTCCATTTGGAAGACCCATTTGAGACCATGCTTTAACATCCTGACTGATGTCTTGAGATGTTGCTTCAATAAATTCACATAATTTCACTTCCTCATGATGCCATCTATTTTGTGAAGTGCACCCCGACAACATGATGCTGCCACCCCCGTGCTTCACGGTTGGGATGGTGTTCTTCGGCTTGCAAGCCTCCCCCTTTTTCCTCCAAACATAACGATGGTCATTATGGCCAAACTGTTATATTTTTGTTTAATCAGACCAGAGGACATTTCTCCAAAAAGTACGATCTTTGTCCCCATGTGCAGTTGCAAACCATAGTCTGGCTTTTTTATGGCGGTTTTGGAGCAGCGGCTTCTTCCTTGCTGAGTGGCCTAACAGGTTGTCGATATAGGACTCGTTTTACTGTGGATATAGATACTTTTGAACCCGTTTCCTCCAGCATCTTCACAAGGTCCTTTGCTGTTGCTCTGGGCTGATTTTATTTTTGCACCAGTACGTTCATCTCTAGGAGACAGAACGCGTCTCCTTCCTGAGCGGTATGACGGATGCGTGGTCCCATGGTGTTTATGCTTGCGTACTATTGTTTGTACAGATGAACGTAGTACCTTCAGGCGTTTGGAAATTGCTCCCAAGGATGAACCAGATTTGTGGAGGTCTACAATAAGGTAGAGAACAGATTTTATTAGATTTTCCCATGATGTCGAGCAAAGAGGCGATGAGTTTGAAGGAAGGCCTTGAAATACATCCACATCTCCAATTGACTCAAATTATGTCAATCAGCCTATCAGAAGCTTCTAAAGCCATGACATAATTTTCTGGAATTTTCCAAGCTGTTTAAAGGCACAGTCAACTTAGTGTATGTAAACTTCTGACCCACTGGAATTGTGATATTGTGATAAATGATAAATGATAAATCCAAGGAAGAGGTTTAGCTGGTTTGAACAGATACCCTGTAGGGTTGAGGTAGAGAACAGATACCCTGTAGGCTTGAGGTAGTGAACAGATACCCTGTAGGGTTGAGGTAGAGAACAGATACCCTGTAGGGTTGAGGTAGAGAACAGATATCCTGTAGGGTTGAGGAAGAGAACAGATACCCTGTAGGGTTGAGGTAGAGAACAGATACCCTGTAGGGTTGAGGTAGTGAACAGATACCCTGTAAGGTTGAGGTAGAGAACATATACCCTGTAGGGTTGAGGTAGAGAACAGATACCCTGTAGGGTTGAGGTAGAGAACAGATACCCTACAGGGTTGAGGTAGAGAACCGCAGAATAACCAGTTTGCACACAATCCTCTCATTTACAAGTAATAACATCATCAAAATCATCTCATTTACACATACATTTGACATGGGCCCAGTTCTATAGACACAACATGACAGATACATGGTACACATACACATCAGGGGGAATTCCTGTGCCTTGCTTACTGTAATAATACACTATACACCTAACAGAGAGCTACTGTAATAATACACTATACACCTAACAGAGAGCTACTGTAATAATACACTATACACCTAACAGAGAGCTGCTGTAATAATACACTATACACCTAACAGAGAGCTGCTGTAATAATACACTATACACCTAACAGAGAGCTACTGTAATAATACACTATACACCTAACAGAGAGCTACTGTAATAATACACTATACACCTAACAGAGAGCTACTGTAATAATACACTATACACCTAACAGAGAGCTGCCAAGATAGATAGATAGGTAGGTAGGTAGGTAGGTAGGTAGGTAGGTAGGTAGGTAGGTAGGTAGGTAGGTAGGTAGGTAGGTAGGTAGGTAGGTAGGTAGGTAGGTAGGTAGGTAGGTAGGTAGGTAGGTAGGTAGGTAGGTACTTTATTGATCCCCCGGGGGGGACATTTCATTGTCAAGCAGCTACAACAAAACACAGGGCAGGTGCAAAATGCCACAACGAAAGTACACAAAAGACAGATACACGGTACATGATACATAGAGCGGCAGTATGAAAAAGTATAGAAATACAAGATATCTGGAGTGCAAAAAAATAAAAGCTATAAAAAGACATTGCATAGTATGGGTGGTTGGCTGAATATGTACACTATACATTGGTGGATGTTGGATGGTTAACTATACTATACAGGTCGATGGCAGAGAAATACTTCAGTAGCTAAAAATGCGTATGATATGAGCGAGGGTAATAATAGTTTACTTAATAGACAGACTGGGTAAATTAACAGGTAAGTGAAAATTTTGCATGGTTAAATTAGCTGTACAGTTAAGTATACAGTTATATTTACAGATAAGTGAATACTTGCATGGTTACACAAACTGTACAGGTAAATGACAGGAAGAGATACTTTAATAGCTAAATGTGTGTATGATATCATTTGGGGTAATAATAGTAATTCCCTTAAAATACAGTCCTTAGTGCGCAGGGTTTAATTACAGATAACTGCACGTATTGCACATTCGATATACTAAAAGCAATGAGAAAAGGTGCAACTGACAGGATACTAATATGCATTCCTGGGTGAATGACTACGTAAGTTAGGTCCAAGAATTACTAGCAATATTGCACGTGATATGATATAACAACTGTACATGAGTATGTATATACAGACCTGCATGAATAAGTAGGTCCTGAGTGAATGAGTGCTGACGGACCAGAGTTACTCACGGATGGATGCATAATTGTTAAACTAGGTCCTAGCACCCCAACAGTTCCAGATCTATGTTGCCGACGGCACGGCACCCCGGTGAGGCATTAAATAGTCTAATAGCCGCCGGCAGGAAGGACCTCCTGTAGCGCTCTCTGGCACACCGTGGTGGGATCAGTCTGTGACTGAAGGTGCTCCTCTGCGTCATAACCATAGCGTGCAGAAGGTGGGTGACGTTGTCCATGATGGCCAGCAGTTTGGCCAGGATCCGTCTCTCCGCCACCTCCTCTAGAGTGTCAAGGCTCATCCCCAGGACAGAGCTAGCCTTCCTGATCAGCTTATTTACCCGAGAAGCATCACCGGCTTTGATGTTTGCTCCCCAGCACACCACTGCAAAAAAGATGGCTAGACACAGGAGGCAGAAGTCATCTCTGAGCAGAAAGAAATCTGAATCCCAAATGGCACCCTGGATGTCCTTCATTTAACTGTATATTTACACGTAGTTAATTTAACCATGCTAAATATTCACATACCTGTTAATTTAACCAGACTGTATATTAAGTAAACTATTATTACCCTCACTTGTATCATGTATCGTCTATCTATCTATCCATCCATCCATCCATCCATCCATCTATCTTCCCTACGTCAGAGGTCCCCAAGTTTTCTTAAACAAAAATCAATTAGACACTTTTTTGTTTATGTATAAAAGACTGTAAAATAGATTTTTATTTAGGAAATCTGTTCCCAAGAATTCCACTCATGGGTGCCATTTGGGACACAGCCAATGAGCATGGAGGGAGAAGCGCCCATTACCAAGACTGCTAAATGATTATACAGAGGTAAAGCTCCTGGAATAACAAGGGGATCAGTCATCCAGTGAAAGGACCTGGTGAAATGTGGATGTTTCCTGCTGTTTGTACATCATGTAAATCAGAGATGTACAGGAGAATCACGGATGGTAATGTGAAAACTTTATTAACTGATGGCATGAACAATTTGGCATATTAATTGTCTATGAAATTACAGTAGACTATTCTTTAGCCCTTAAGTAATCCAAATGATGGAGAACGACATACATTTCAATTTCAGACTGACTGTAGTTGAACATGGCAAGTTAGAAAATAAACCAAGAAAATAAACTCTAAAACAGATTTGAAATGAGGGTAAAAACCTTTCCTTCCATGTTGTGAACTATTAAATACAAATACACAATACTACTTCAAATCTGTCAATAGGACAAATAAATGTAAACAAAGCATTCAAAAACAGAAATATACGTTTAAAAATGTCTCGCTAAAGCTTAGTTTAAAATCCGATGTATACAAAAAATATACACTATTACTCCAAATCTGTGATAATCTATGATTAAGTAATAAATTAGCAATGTACATTCAAAAGTACATAGCCAAATCCTAGTTCAAAAGCCAATGTTTCCCCGTGCCAGGCTGTACCCCAGTTTGTTCTGGTTGCCAATATAGGACATGAGACCCACGTAGGCCTCAATGAGCAGCGGCTGGTTCAGCACCAGGACCCCGTTGGCCTTCCCAGGGATGGGATCCTTTAGGTGGGCCTTCTGAGCTGCCTCCGTCAGCTGCTCACGGAAGCTATGGATCTGATAAAGGGAGGGAGCGAGAGATAGAGGAAGAGAGGGAGGGAGAGAGAGATAGAGGGAGGGAGAGAGATAGAGGAAGAGAGAGATAGAGGGAGGGAGGGAGATAGCGGAAGAGAGGGAGGGAGAGAGGAGGGAGAGAGAGAGAGGGAGGGAGAGAGAGAGGGAGAGATAGAGGAAGAGGGAGGGAGAGAGAGATAGAGGAAGGGAGAGAGGAGGGAGAGAGAGATAGAGGAAGATAGAGGGTGGGAGAGAGGAGGGAGAGAGAGAGGAAGAGAGAGATAGAGGAAGGGAGAGAGGAGGGAGAGAGAGATAGAGGAGGAGAGGGAGGGAGAGAGAGATAGAGGAAACACACCAGAATGAGGAACAGTTAAAAGCAGTGTTTGGTCTTTCTATCGCCTCTGACAACAGAACATCGGCTGCCATTTTCATTAATTTCCAGACTATTCTACATGTTGAGAGAGAAAGAGGGAAGGAGGGACGGTAGGAGTGAGAGGAGAGAGGAGTGAGAGGAGAGAGGAGGAGGGAGACTGAGGGAGGGAGGGGAGGAAGGACGGGAGAGCGGAGGGAAAGATGGATAGATGGATAGATGGATAGATAGATAGATACTTTATTGATCCCCGGGGGGGGAAATTTCATTGTCAAGCAGCTACAACAAAACACAGGGCAGGTGCCAAATGCCACAACGAAAGTACACAAAAGACAGATACACGGTACATGATACATAGAGCGGCAGTATGAAAAAGTATAGAAATACAAGATATCTGGAGTGCAAAAAAATAGAAGCTATAAAAAAGACATTGCATAGTATGGGTGGTTGGCTGAATATGTACACTATACATTGGTGGATGTTGGATGGTTAACTATACTATACAGGTCGATGGCAGAGAAATACTTAATAATAGTTTATACATAATAGTTTACTTAATAGACAGACTGGGTAAATGAACAGGTAAGTGAACATTTTGCATGGTTAAATTAGCTGTACAGTTAAGTATACAGTTATATTTACAGATAAGTGAATACTTGCATGGTTACACAAACTGTACAGGTAAATGACAGGAAGAGATACTTTAATAGCTAAATGTGTGTATGATATAATTTGGGGTAATAATAGTAATTCCCTTAAAATACAGTCCTTAGTGCGCAGGGTTTAATTACAGACAACTGCACGTATTGCACATTCGATATACTAAAAGCAATGAGAAAAGGTGTAATTGACAGGATACTAATATGCATTCCTGAGTGAATGCCTACGTAAGTTAGGTCCAAGAGCTACTAGCAATATTGCATTATGGGAGGAGTGAGAGGAGAGAGGAGGAGGGAGACTGAGGGAGGGAGGGGGGAAAGGGAGGTGCAGGTCAGGAGTCAAAGCTTCTGTCAAATCTCTCAACTAAACAGAGTCCATCAAGTTATGAATCCCCTATGCTCGAGTCCGAGTCGAGTCCAAGTCACCCATGGTTGAGTCACAAGTCGATTCATGAGTCCATCAATTTACAATAGGTATTATTATGTCATTGTTTAAAGTCACCAACAGATGGCAGTATATCGCCACTCCCTCATGAAAAACTAATTTACTATTCATCACTACCTCACAACCTCCTCAATGTGAAGTGCGAGGTTAGCGACATGGAGTGCAGAGGGCAGACCGGGCAGTGGAATGAACCACTGCCACGGCGATAGTTATACTCCCCTCAGACGGTGGCAGATCTGTGACAAAATCCACCGCAATGTGTGATCAGGGCCGCTGAGATACCGGCACGGGGTGGAGCTTGCCCACTGGAGCTGTTCTCGGCGCCTTGGACTGTACGCACACAGTAACCAACATGACGTAGTGCCGCACAGTCCTCCCCATCCCAGGACACAAATACCTCTCCCGGAGTGCCTCCAGGGTCCGGTTGATGCCCGGATGACCGGTCGCTGGCGTCGTTTGGTAGGTCTTGTCCTCCAACGCCAACTTCACCGCCAGTAGCTCCCGGTCACCCACATCGTAATTCCACTCCGAGCAGTCATCTTCTAAGAATAATAGGCACAGGGGTGTAGCCTAGGGGGGTTAACATGCTGCTGGGAGAGGACCGCCCCCACCCCGACCTCAGACGCATCCACCTCGACCTTGAAGGGCTTGAGCGGATCCAGGTGACGTAGCAGGGGAGCTGTGGTGAACTGGCCCTTCAGATCGCCTTCTCTGCGTCCAGGATCCAGTGGAGACGCTGAGGTTGGCCTTTCAGCATTGAAGTGAGTGGCGCTGTGATGGAGCTAAAGCCACGGATGAACTGGCGGTAAAAGTTGGCGAACCCGATGATGCTCTGAAGGTCCTTAATGGTCTTCGGGACCGGCCATGAACTCACTGCCTCCACTTTCAGCTCCTCGTTCTTGACTCCCTCCGGAGCGAGGTGGTGTCCGAGGAAGGAGACGGTGGACTGATGGAAGGCACATTTTTCCCCCTTAACGTAGAGCTGGTGCTGGTAGAGACGTTGGAGGACAGCATGGACGTGGGCCAAGTGTTCCAGGTAAGTCGGAGAGTAGACTAGTATGTCCTCGACGTAGACAACCACGTACCTCCCCACGAAGTGGATGATGCAATCATCTACCTTCTGCAGAGGGCCTACTCTCACCTGGACAACACAGGTTGCATTGTGAGGGTTATGTTTTTAGACTTCTCCAGTGCCTTCAACACCATTCAGCCCCTGCTACTGGGTGAGTAGATGAAGAGGATAAAAGTGGAAGCACCTTTAGTCTCCTGGGTTACGGACTACCTGACCGGTAGGCCACAATTTGTATGACTACAGAGCTGTGTGTCAGAACGGGCAGTGAGCAACACAGGGCCCCCCAGGGAACGGTCCTGTCCCCCTTCCTGTTCACCCTCTACACCTCGGACTTCAGATATAACTCTGAAACATGCCACCTACAGAAGTTCTCGGATGACTCCGCAATTGTAGGGTGCATCAGGGGTGGGCAGGAGGAGGAGTACAGGAGCACAATCAATGAATTTGTGGTGTGGTGTGAGCAGAACCACCTTCTGCTCATCATCAGCAAAACAAATAAGATGGTGGTGGACTTCAGGAGAACCAAGGCCTAACTGACTGCAGTCCCTATACAGGGGATGGATGTGGAAATGGATAGATCTATCTATCTATCTATCTATCTATCTATCTATCTATCTATCTATCTATCTATCTATCTATCTATCTATCTATCTATCTATCTATCTATCTATCTATCTATCTATCTATCTATCTATACAGACCTACTGCTGTTGTCCTCAGGCTACAGGACAGACAGACCTACTGCTGTTGTCCTCAGGCTACAGGACAGACAGACCTACTGCTGTTGTCCTCAGGCTACAGGACAGACAGACCTACTGCTGTTGTCCTCAGGCTACAGGACAGACAGACCTACTGCTGTTGTCCTCAGGCTACAGGACAGACAGACCTACTGCTGTTGTCCTCAGGCTACAGGACAGACAGACCTACTGCTGTTGTCCTCAGGCTACAGGACAGACACACCTACTGCTGTTGTCCTCAGGCTACAGGACAGACAGACCTACTGCTGTTGTCCTCAGGCTACAGGACAGACACACCTACTGCTGTTGTCCTCAGGCTACAGGACAGACACACCTACTGCTGTTGTCCTCAGGCTACAGGACAGACAGACCTACTGCTGTTGTCCTCAGGCTACAGGACAGACACACCTACTGCTGTTGTCCTCAGGCTACAGGACAGACAGACCTACTGCTGTTGTCCTCAGGCTACAGGACAGACACACCTACTGCTGTTGTCCTCAGGCTACAGGACAGACAGACCTACTGCTGTTGTCCTCAGGCTACAGGACAGACACACCTACTGCTGTTGTCCTCAGGCTACAGGACAGACAGACCTACTGCTGTTGTCCTCAGGCTACAGGACAGACACACCTACTGCTGTTGTCCTCAGGCTACAGGACAGACAGACCTACTGCTGTTGTCCTCAGGCTACAGGACAGACACACCTACTGCTGTTGTCCTCAGGCTACAGGACAGACACACCTACTGCTGTTGTCCTCAGGCTACAGGACAGACACACCTACTGCTGTTGTCCTCAGGCTACAGGACAGACACACCTACTGCTGTTGTCCTCAGGCTACAGGACAGACAGACCTACTGCTGTTGTCCTCAGGCTACAGGACAGACACACCTACTGCTGTTGTCCTCAGGCTACAGGACAGACAGACCTACTGTTGTTGTCCTCAGGCTACAGGACAGACACACCTACTGCTGTTGTCCTCAGGCTACAGGACAGACAGACCTACTGTTGTTGTCCTCAGGCTACAGGACAGACAGACCTACTGTTGTTGTCCTCAGGCTACAGGACAGACAGACCTACTGCTGTTGGTATGGTGTAGGAAATGTAGTGTGTAGTATGGTAGGATGGTATGGTGGTAGGATGGTAGGGTGGTAGGATGGTATGGTGGTAGGATGGTATGGTGGTATGGTGGTAGAGTGGTAGGATGGTATGGTGGTAGGATGGTATGGTGGTAGGATGGTATGGTGGTAGGATGGTATGGTGGTATGGTGGTAGAGTGGTAGGATGGTATGGTGGTAGGGTGGTAGGATGGTATGGTGGTAGGATGGTATGGTGGTAGGATGGTATGGTGGTAGGATGGTATGGTGGTATGGTGGTAGAGTGGTAGGATGGTATGGTGGTATGGTGGTAGGATGGTATGGTGGTAGGATGGTATGGTGGTAGGATGGTATGGTGGTAGGATGGTAGGGTGGTAGGATGGTATGGTGGTAGGATGGTATGGTGGTAGGATGGTATGGTGGTAGGATGGTATGGTGGTAGGATGGTATGGTGGTAGGGTGGTAGGGTGGTAGGATGGTATGGTGGTAGGATGGTATGGTGGTAGGGTGGTAGGGTGGTAGGATGGTATGGTGGTAGGATGGTATGGTGGTAGGGTGGTAGGGTGGTAGGATGGTATGGTGGTAGGATGGTATGGTGGTAGGGTGGTAGGGTGGTAGGATGGTATGGTGGTAGGATGGTATGGTGGTAGGATGGTATGGTGGTAGGATGGTATGGTGGTAGGATGGTATGGTGGTAGGATGGTATGGTGGTAGGGTGGTAGGGTGGTAGGATGGTATGGTGGTAGGATGGTATGGTGGTAGGATGGTATGGTGGTAGGATGGTATGGTGGTAGGATGGTATGGTGGTAGGGTGGTAGGGTGGTAGGATGGTATGGTGGTAGGATGGTATGGTGGTAGGGTGGTAGGGTGGTAGGATGGTATGGTGGTAGGATGGTATGGTGGTAGGGTGGTAGGGTGGTAGGATGGTATGGTGGTATGGTGGTAGGATGGTATGGTGGTAGGATGGTATGGTGGTAGGATGGTATGGTGGTAGGATGGTATGGTGGTAGAGTGGTAGGATGGAATGGTGGTAGGACGGTAGGGTGGTACACATCAGAAAACTCACCTCACAGAGCAGTGAACCGGTGGTCTATGTTCCTGACAGGGTGATAGGTTACTCACCTCACAGAGAGCAGTGAACCGCTGGTCTATGTTCCTGACAGGGTGATAGGTTACTCACCTCACAGAGAGCAGTGAACCGCTGGTCTATGTTCCTGACAGGGTGATAGGTTACTCACCTCACAGAGCAGTGAACCGGTGGTCTATGTTCCTGACAGGGTGATAGGTTACTCACCTCACAGAGAGCAGTGAACCGCTGGTCTATGTTCCTGACAGGGTGATAGGTTACTCACCTCACAGAGCAGTGAACCGCTGGTCTATGTTCCTGACAGGGTGATAGGTTACTCACCTCACAGAGAGCAGTGAACCGCTGGTCTATGTTCCTGACAGGGTGATAGGTTACTCACCTCACAGAGAGCAGTGAAACGCTGGTCTATGTTCCTGACAGGGTGATAGGTTACTCACCTCACAGAGAGCAGTGAAACGCTGGTCTATGTTCCTGACAGGGTGATAGGTTACTCACCTCACAGAGAGCAGTGAAACGCTGGTCTATGTTCCTGACAGGGTGATAGGTTACTCACCTCACAGAGAGCAGTGAACCGCTGGTCTATGTTCCTGACAGGGTGATAGGTAAAGGTGCTGAATGGGTAGTCTGTAGCGAACGGGTTCCACCGAGACGAGAATGAGGGTTCCCTTAGCCGGTCCCAGAACACACGCACACCCTCTCCTTCTCTCCTGAAAACAAAACAGAGAAAGAATAACAGTCACACCCTCTCCTTCTCTCCTGAAAACAAAACAGAGAAACAGAATAACAGTCACACCCTCTCCTTCTCATATATATATATATACACAGTCATGTGAAAAAGTAAGTACACCCACTAGAAAGGTCTTTTTTTTTTTTTACATATCTGTCCAGATAGATACATATCCAGATACATATCCATCTGTCCAGATAGATACATATCCAGATACATATCCATCTGTGCAGATAGATACATATCCAGATACATAATCCATCTGTCCAGATAGATACATATCCAGATACATAATCCATCTGTCCAGATAGATACATATCCAGATACATAATCCATCTGTCCAGATAGATACATATCCAGATACATAATCCATCTGTCCAGATAGATACATATCCAGATACATATCCATCTGTCCAGATAGATACATATCCAGATACATATCCATCTGTCCAGATATGTAAAAATAAAATAAAAAAGCAATATTAGACTTTTAAAAAATGTGATTAATCACTTATTTCTTCATATAAAAGGATGGAAAGCTCCCGGACTGCTCAACGAAACCAGGCATATTCCCCGCTCCTGCTGACTCTGTGCTGTTGTGTTATTCTGTAGCAGGTGAGTATGACAGAGCCAGGTGCAGGATGGTGTGAATCAACCAATATTGTTCATTAAGGAGAAACAGCAGTCCACAGTAATGAATATGGTTCATTAAGGAGAAACAGCAGTCCACAGCAATGAATATGGTTCATTAAGGAGAAACAGCAGTCCACAGCAATGAATATGGTTCATTAAGGAGAAACAGCAGTCCACAGCAATGAATATGGTTCATTAAGGAGAAACAGCAGTCCACAGCAATGAATATGGTTCATTAAGGAGAAACAGCAGTCCACAGCAATGAATATGGTTCATTAAGGAGAAACAGCAGTCCACAGCAATGAATATGGTTCATTAAGGAGAAACAGCAGTCCACAGCAATGAATATGGTTCATTAAGGAGAAACAGCAGTCCACAGCAATGTGTAATCCAAAACACAGTCCGACTGAAAATGCGTACTGGTGAAACAAAACACACGGGGGAATATCCCGGAGAACAAGGTATAAATAAAGCTCAAATACGAGCTAGCGACTCCTCCTCATGGAAACAATAACACACAAAGACATGGGCGGAGGTGTTATGGACCAGAGACTGATGAGGTGTTATGGACCAGGTATGTGTGAAAACAAGACAAAACTAATGGAATGATGCAAAGAGGAACGGCCGTGGCTAGAAGGCCGGTGACGACGAACGCCGAAGCCTGTCCGAACAAGGAGAGGAGGCAGCTTTGGAGGAAGTCGTGACAATTCCAAACTTTTGACCGGGGGTGTACCTGTTGCCAGTTCGTCTTGTTTGTCAAGTCAACCAGCGTTTTTCTCTCAGCTCCTATTTTTCCCAGTTTCTGTTTTCCTAGTCCTCCCGGTTCTGACCCTTTGCCTCGCTGACACTGAGCCCGCCTGCCTGACCATTCTGCCTGCCCTGATCTCGAGCCTGCCTGCCGCCCTGTACCGTTTGGACTCTGCCCTGGTTAACTCTTGCCTGTCCTCGACCTGCCTCTTGCCTTCCCTTTGTCTGTTAATAAATATCAGACTCGAACCATCTGCCTCCTGTGTCTGCATCTGGGTCTCGCCTGTCGTTATACCTCGGGGGTTTGTGGTATATGGCCACTCCGCATTGCGTTGTGCGTAAGAACAGCCCTTAGCCGTGGTATATTGGCCATATACCACACCCCCTCGTGCCTCAGCCTGTCTCCCTACCTGTCATTAACCTAACTCTCCTAACTTTTAGATATTGTGAAGCATGTTCCACGATGAAGGGGCATTATGGGAAAAAGATTGTTTCCCATCTCAGTTCTAGCCTTGGGAACAGACAAAGACAGCAGAGACTGTGAACCAAGACTGTATTGAGTGCAGTGGAGGCTGGTGGGAGGAGCTAAAGGAAGACAGACATGTGGTTTCCATATGTTTGATGTCTTCAATACCGTTTTCTTTCATTCCATTCCAGCCATTACAATGAGCCCGTCCTCCTATAGCTCCTCCCACAGGCATCCTCTAAGTGACTGATCTGGTCAGTAAGGAACAGCGATACAAAGGGAGTTGCCCTATCAACGCTATGTACACAAAGGTGTACCAGTGCTATGGTGCAATGGAAAGGTCCATTGCACCATAGCATACAAATCACAGTGTTGGGTGAGTGATTTAGCATTTGTGATAAATGTTAAAGCACCATGATACACTGTGTCCAGAGTTTAAGGTACTTGCTGAGGCCTGCATATAGACAAAATCACCATTATCCAGCAAAGTGCTTCGAACAAGATCCTTTATGACTGACATTGAAAAACAAGATTTATTCCTAAAATAAAAACTCAATTTCAACTTCAGTTTCTTGGTCAAGTTAGCTTTTCATCTAACTAAATCCCAAGATACTTAGGCGACACTATCATTTTCATCTAACTAAATCCCAAGATACTTAGGCGACCCTATCAATTTAATGGCCTCTTAGAGTTAGAATCTGCAACTATTTAGTATTTATTAGGAGCCCAATTAGTAGTAGTAGTAGTAGTGGTAGTAGTGGTAGTGGTGGTAGTGGTGGTGGTAGTAGTAGTAGTAGTAGTAGTAGTAGTAGTGGTAGTGGTAGTGGTAGTAGTGGTAGTGGTAGTGGTGGTGGTGGTGGTGGTGGTGGTAGTAGTAGTAGTAGTAGTAGTAGTAGTAGTAGTAGTAGTGGTAGTAGTGGTAGTGGTAGTGGTAGTAGTAGTAGTAGTAGTAGTAGTAGTAGTAGTAGTAGTAGTAGTAGTAGTAGTAGTAGTAGTAGTAGTAGTAGTAGTAGTAGTAGTAGTGGTAGAGAGTTCAGTACCTTCAACACATGCATACCACGCACAAAGACCACTAGTCCTCAACGTTGAGCAAGGAGAGACTGACATGCATGTTCCTGACATTCACCCTCCATGTTCATCTAAGTGCAAGACGTGCTGCTCTGTTCTGGACCAACTGTAATTTGTCTATGTCCTTCTATGCTGCACCTGAGCACACAACTAGACAGTGGTCCAGATACGACAGAACTAGGGCCATTCCAAGATGGCATAACAGTGCAGACGTGTTTTTGTTTGTCCCGTCTCATGTCCCGTGTAAATAGTTTGTAATTAGTCTGTCTTTCCATATATTTTTATTGTTCCCGATATATTTCTCCTGCAACCCGCCTCACCCAACGTGAAACGGATCTAATATCTTTATTTCTTTACTTTTCATTATTTAACTGAACCGCCGTCAGAAGCTAGCCTGCTAGCTAGCTTGCAAACTAGCTACTAGCCATTGCTAACCACTGCTAACGGTCCTCACCACCGCTCTGCCTGCAACAGACAGCTTTTAGTTCGGACAATATCGGCCAGTCTCACAGCCCGCTACCAATCCAGCGCATATCGGATTACGTTCCCTTCCACTTCACCGAATTCTACCGATATCTCAGGGCCATCACACCGCTTCACCGCAGCTAGCTATCTGCAATCGAGTGGCTGTTGTTGTTTCGGCTTGCACCATTGTCCATATGCTACCATGAGCCAGCCTCGAGCTAGGCCCATCTCCCGGACAGCTGACGTGTACTAGCTAATCTCCCGGGCTACAGTACCTTGTCAACCTGCCTGGACCTTCTACTGTCGACACGGAGCCCCGCCGAGCCACCACGACTGGTCTGCCGACGTAATTGTCCGACGTGGTCTCAATAGGCTTTTCCTCTGCGACGTCGCCGAAGTTTCATCCGCTAGCCCTGGCCTGCTAGCACTCTGAACGCCGTGCCTCCCCGCTCGCCTAGTACAGAGGTCATTAAACTGTTCCCTGGCTCACCTCTTTGCTGCTCATCGGATCCTATGATTACTCAGCTTCACAGCTGATGCCTGCAGGACTGTTTGGTTATATGGTATTTCATTC
>CM042393.1:1712891-1800391 GCA_023634145.1 Thymallus thymallus
TTGCAATACCAAGCGGTGATGCAGCCAGTCAAGATGCTCTCAATGGTACAGCTATAGAACGTTTTGAGGCCCATTACAAATCTTGTCAGCCTCCTGAGGAGAAAGAGTCTTTGTCGTTCCCTCTTCACGACTGTGTGCGGACCTTAGTGATGTGAACATCGAAGAACTTGAAACTCTCGACCCGATCCACTACAGCCCCCATTGATGTGGATGTGTGCTTGCCCCTCCGTTTCCTGTAGTCCACTATCAGCTCCTTTGTCTTGATCACGTTGAGGGAGAGGTTTTTATTCTGGCACCACACTGCCAGGTCTCTGAACTCCTCCCTATAGGCGGTTTCATCGTCATTGGTGATCAGTCCTACAACCGTCGTGTCATCAGCAAACTTAATGAGGTTGTTTGAGTCGTGCGTGGCCACGCAGTCGTGGGTGAACAGGGAGTACCGGAGGGGACTAAGCACACACCCCTGAGGGGCCACGTGTTCATGGTCAGCGTGGAGGATGTATTGTTGCCTACCCTCACTGCTTGGGGGCGGCCTATCAGGAAATCCAGCATCCAGGTGCAGAGGAAGGTGTTTGGTCCCAGGGTCCTGAGCTTGGTGATGAATTTGGAGAGGACTATGGTGTTGAATGCAGAGCTGTAGTCAATGAACAGCATTCTTACATAGGTGTTCCTTTTGTCCAGGTGGGTGAGGGCAGTGTAGAGTGCAAAAGAGATTGCGTAAGGGTCTCTGGGATGATGGCGTTTACGTGAGCCATGACCAGCCTTTCAAAGCATTTCATGGCTTTAGATGCGAGTGCTACAGGCGATAGTCATGAAGACAGGTTACTTTGGCGTTCATGGGCATGGGGACTATGGTGGTCTGCTTTAAACATGACAGAGAAGGTTGAAAATGTCAGCTAATGGGGATCCAAATAAAGATCCAGATAAAGGAGGTGTTAGTGTGTTTAACACTAAGGGGAGCCAGAGCTCCATAGCAGACCCTGGTCCTAAACAGCACAGCACTGTCAATGAACAGGCAAGACAACGACACGTGTCTCTGCCCTCCCTGGCCTTCTCTCTGTAAAAGTACACACATACTAGATCTTTCACTCCCTCTCGCTCTCCCTCTCTCCCTCTTCCCTTCTCCGCCAATCCTAACCCTGGTCCACTTCCCTCTGGCACAAAATAATGTTTTATCCCCCTCCCTTTTTTGTCTGACATCATCTACGTCTAATTTCATTGATAACTTCCACCTCCAACCACTACTAATAACCACTGCTTCCACCTCCAACCACTGCTAATAACCACTGCTTCCATCTCCAACCACTACGAATACTTCCTTCCACCTCCAACCACTACTAATAACCACTGCTTCCACCTCCAACCACTACTAATACCCACTGCTTCCACCTCCAACCACTACTAATAACCACTGCTTCCACCTCCAACCACTACTAATACCCACTGCTTCCACCTCCAACCACTACTAATAACCACTGCTTCCACCTCCAACCACTACTAATAACCACTGCTTCCACCTCCAACCACTACTAATAACCACTGCTTCCACCTCCAACCACTACTAATACCCACTGCTTCCACCTCCAACCACTGCTAATAACCACTGCTTCCACCTCCAACCACTACGAATACTTCCTTCCACCTCCAACCACTACTAATACCCACTGCTTCCACCTCCAACCACTACTAATAACCACTGCTTCCACCTCCAACCACTACGAATACTTCCTTCCACCTCCAACCACTAATACCCACTGCTTCCACCTCCAACCACTACTAATACCCACTGCTTCCACCTCCAACCACTACTAATAACCACTGCTTCCACCTCCAACCACTACTAATAACCACTGCTTCCACCTCCAACCACTACTAATACCCACTGCTTCCACCTCCAACCACTACTAATACCCACTGCTTCCACCTCCAACCACTACTAATAACCACTGCTTCCACCTCCAACCACTACTAATAACCACTGCTTCCACCTCCAACCACTACTAATAACCACTGCTTCCACCTCCAACCACTGTTAATACTTCCACCTATAACATTGTATTCCTGTAAAGATTAGAGAGGATCTCATGTTAAATAGTGTTGAAGTAATATGACTACAGGTTCATCTGTCTCACCTAAAGCCCATTCTGGTGGGAAACTGCTATAGACCACCAAGTGATAACAGTCAGTATCTGGATAACATGTGTGATATGCTTGATAATGTATATAATATCAACAGAGAGGTATGATTTAAATATTGACTGGCTTTCATCAAGCTGCCCTCTCAATTAAAAGCTTCAAAACTGTAACCGTTTCCTGCAACCTGGTTCAGGTTGTCAGAAAGAAAGAAATCTGGTATGTTAAAGAAATTAACATACCAGACCAGAAAAACGCAAAGCTGCAGCTGGAAAAGACAATCACTGGTACGGCAGATTAGTAGAACCAACCTCAAACCACCGTATTACGCTACCCTCATCACCCCACTGGGACCATGGACACGGCTGGCTAGACTATCTTCAGAGAAGCATCTTCAAGAGCGAAAGGAAGGAAAATAAACTCTGTAGTCCTCTGTAGTCACCGGACAACTACAGAGGAGAACAAAGACTTGTTGGAACTTTTTGGACAATCAGAGCCTTACAAGCGAGACGCGACAAGGCCCAACTCCCTTTCCAGGGCAGTCCTGTCCACCGAGAGAGAGAAAGTATATGGTTACTGTGGAGGAGAGTAGTTTCCGAATGTGGCAATGTTAAGTGTCTCTCTCCCTCTCTTCTTTAACATGCATCAATGTTTTTGTCATTCCGCTAGGGACCTGTTTTCATCGTATTAAGTTTCCAGTCAATAACCTGTACAGTGTGTGTTTTTCCTGTGTTCCCATTTAATTAGCTAGTAAATAAATAATTAAACCAATTTGTGTAGTACTGAATCATAAGTAAGGCTCAGGTTTTTTGTGATGATGACTGTCAGAATTATGATATGATACGAGGTTATGATAATAAGTTGACTGTTTGTAGATGTGATAGGTAAAGACCTTTTAAAGTTTAATTCGGGAGATGAGAACTCTTTAAAGAACCACTGTCGTGGTGCCCCAGATCCTAATGAGTTAATTGTTACATGATTCATTTAATTGGGTAACAATTAAACATAGTTAGTTAATTAGATAATAACAGTCTTCAGATTAATGTTAACGTTAAGTGACGACAGGTCAGAACGGGCCCCTAACAGAATACCATCGGTCCCTGAATATACAGAGAAAGAGCATAAACAGTTGGGATGACAACCACTAATACAGGCTGGTTAGCATGGTAGGCCTATGGAAATATGACCACAGACAAAATCAGTTGTTAGAATTGAATGCTTGCAGGACAGAGAATTGCTGCAAATAGTTGGGCAGAGGAAATGACTGTAGATTACTATTGAACAGGAGGGAAAGGGAGGAGGAGGAGAGGAGAGGGAATGATGGAGATGGAGGGGAGGGGTACTCACGTGAGGAGAGACCGCTGAGGGAAGCTGAAGTTGCCATGGGAGATGCGGTCTACAAAGTTGAGAGGGATTCTCTGTATCTGCTCACAGTTGAGCATGACGAAGTCATACTTACAGACCAGCAGGGAGTTGTCTGTGATCAGCACCACACGCTCTTTCTCATTGTTCCAATGGTCAACCCTGGGGAAGAGAGGTACATATTTATTTTTTTAGCATTTACTTAACAAAGTAAGGGTTCTATTCAATCTTTATCGCAGAAATTCAGCATTACAACGTGATTTTAATTTAAAGGCAATGTTCCCACGTTAGCGGAGACTACATTCACTGTAGACGCTGTATATGTCGGCACAATTCGAAATTACCCAGGCCCAGTGTAGTCAAAAATGTGATTTCCCACACTATGAGATTGGAGTAATACTGTGAAAGTTATGATAATGCCCTTTTAGTGTAAGAGCTGTTTGAAAAGACTGTCTGAAAATACAGCCTGTTTTGGTGGGAGGGAGTTTTGGCCTGCCTGGTGACATCACCAGGTAATCGACTACACTGTATATCTGATCAATTTGATGTTATTTTAAATGGACAAATAATTAGCTTTTCTTTCAAAAACAAGGACATCAGGGGCGTTGATAGACAATGTAAGTAACCTAATGTATGTCCCTCTAACTGCCCTGAATGCCTCTGCTGATCCTACAGCTATTGTATGAGGTAATCAGGTGCCTATGAACCAGATTTCTACTGTTAGCACTGAGGCGGTGTGCCCTAGGAGGAAGTCCTAGGGCAATGAAAACATGTAAGCATCCCAGAAGAAAAGTGCTCAAAATAGCCCACGTTACCATATGTAGCTTAAGAAACAAGGTTCATCAAATTAATAATTTGCTAATAACAGATGATTCATATTCTAACCATCTCTGAAACTCACTTAGATAATACCTTTGATGATTCAATGGTAGCAATAGAAAGTTATAACATTTACAGAAAATATAAAAATGCCAATGGTGGAGGTGTTGCTGTTTATATTCAGAACCACATTCCTGTAAAGATTAGAGAGGATCTCATGTTAAATACTGTTGAAGTAATATGACTACAGGTTCATCTGTCTCACCTAAAGCCCATTCTGGTGGGAAACTGCTATAGACCACCAAGTGCTAACAGTCAGTATCTGGATAACATGTGTGATATGCTTGATAATGTATATGATATCAACAGAGAGGTATATTTCCTCTGTGATTTAATTAAATATCGACTGGCTTTCAATAAGCTGCCCACTCAAGAAAAAGCTTCAAACCTTAGCCAGTGGCTGAAACCTAGTTCAGGTTATCAGTCAACCAACCAGGGTAGTTACAAACAGCACAGGAATGAAATCATCAACATGTATTGATCATATCTTTACTAATGCTGCAAAAAGGGAGGGAAGCAAAAGTCATACCGCTACCTAAGAATAGTAAAGCCCCCTTTACTGGCTCAAATAGCCGACCAATCAGCCTGTTACCAACCTTTGGTAAAGTTTTGGAAAAAAATGTGTTTGACCAGATACAATGAAACTGTAAACAGATTGACAACAAACATTCAGCATGCTTATAGGGAAGGACATTCAATAAGCACAGTACTTACACAAATGAATGATGATTGGCTGAGAGAAATTTATAATAAAAATATTGTTTTGTTAGACTTCAGCGCGGATTTTGACATTATCGATCATAGTCTGCTGCTGGAAAAAACATATGTGTTATGGCTTTACACCCCCTGCTATATTATGGATAAAGAGTTACCTGTCTAACAGAATACAGAGGGTGTTCTTTAATAGAAGCCTCTCCAACATAATCCAGGTAGAATCAGGCATTCCCCAGGGCAGCTGTCTAGGCCCATTACTTTTTTAAATCTTTACTAATGACATGCCACTGGCTTTGAGTAAAGCCAGAGTGTCTATGTATGAGGATGACTCAACACCAGCTGGTCCTTGGATGTACACAGAGAGCTATTAATAATATACATGTCAATCTCTCATGGCTCAAAATGGAGGAGAGATTGACTTCATCACTACTTGTATTTGTGAGAGGTATTGACATGTTGAAAGCACAGAGCTGTCTGTTTAAAATACTAGCACACAGCTCAGACACCCATGCATACCCCACAAGACATGCCACCAGAGGTCTCTTCACAGTCCCCAAGTCCAGGACAGACTATGGGAGGCACACAGTACTACATAGAACCATGACTACATGGAACTCTATTTCACATCAAGTAACTGATGCAAGCAGTAGAATCAGATTTAAAAAACAGATAATAATACACCTTATGGAACAGTGGGGACTGTGAAGTAACACAAATATAGACACAGACACATGCATACACACACATGATAACATACACACTATACACACACATGGATTTTTGTATTGTAGATACAGTATGTGGTAGGGGTGGAGTAGGGGCCTGAGGGCACAAAGTGTGTTGTGAAATCTGTGAATGTATTATAGTTTTTTTAAATCTGTATAACTGCCTTAATTTTGCTGGACCCCAGGAAGAGCAGCTGTTAAATCCTACAACCACTTAATATGAAGAGATAACAAAACCATCACCTACAGAGAGATGAACCTGGAGAAGAGTCCCCTAAGCAAGCTGGTCCTGTGGCTTTGTTCACACAAACAGACCCCACAGAGCCCCAGGACAACAACACAATTAGACCCAACCAAATCATGAGAAAACAAAAAGAGAATTACTTGACACATTGGAAAGGATTAACAGAATACCTGACCACTGTGACTGACCCAAACGTAATGAGCATAGCGTTGCTATTGAGAAAGGCCGCAGTAGGCAGACCTGGCTCTCAAGAGAAGACAGGCTATGTGCACACTGCCCACAAAATAAGGTGGAAACTGAGCTGCACTTCCTAACCTCCTGCCAAATGTATGACCATATTAGATACACATATTTCTCTCAGATTACACAGATCCACAAAGAATTTGAAAACATTGTATTTTAACTATTTAAACATCATTACAACACTGTATATAGACATAATATGACATTATAAATGCCTTTATTCTTTTGGAACTTTTGTGAGTATAATGTTTACTGTTAATTGTTTTATTGTTTCCTAAATTGACGAGAGCATTTCATTCTCTATCTTTCTTCCACATCTTCCGAGGAGTCTAACGGGGAGCTGAGAAATGTTTTGTCTTATGATGATGTCATGAGGACCTCTGTTCGTCTGAACGTGCTGTTTGTGACACACACACACACACACACACACACACACACACACACACACACACACACACACACACACAGTCCCTTCCCCTGCTCCTGTGCACACAAGTAATTAACGGTGGCATAGATTCTCTGTCTCTCTTCCACAGCTCAGTGAGCAGGTAGCACGTGGCCCAAGCGTCCGTCTCCCCCTCTGACGCTCAGATTTCTGCTAGAAGCCTTCAGGGTCACTGGGTGGATAGTTCACTGAGCAGCCAAGGCAAGCTGAGGCAAGCCAAGACAACAGCAGAAGAAAAGAGCTGAAGTAACTTTGACTGGGCTAATAGGATGACTTTAACATTGACTGGGCAGAGCAGAGAGCAAGGGGCTGTGTGGAGCAGAGAAGAGGGGGTGGGGGCACAGGGCTCAGGCTCTACGGGGCCACTTGGGTTAAAGCATGATACCAACAACAGAGTAACTCCTGAGGCAAGCAGCCATGTGTGTCTCTGTGTGGGGCTCCCGAGTGGCGTAGCGGTCTAATGCACTGCATCTCAGTGCTAGAGGAGTCACTGCAGACCCTGGTTCGATCCTCTGCTGTATCACAACCGGCCAAGATTGGGAGTCCCATAGGGCAGCGCACAATTGGCCCAGCGTCGTCCGGGTTAGAGGTCACTCTCTCTCACACACTCACTCACTCACTCACACCAGATAATAGAATCAATACACACCATGCTGAGTAGTGATGGGGGAAAGATTGATACCGTTATATATCGCAATATCATTTTGGGACAATATTATATGGTTACTTTGACTCCAAGTATCATTTGTAAAAAAGCTATAGCTTGTTCTCCATCTTCAACCTGTTTTCATCATTTTTTGTTACATGAAAGCTAATTTCTCATACTCTCTGCAGCAGACATACTGTATAGTCAGCTTATATGTTTGGAACATCACATTTCAATACAATCACATTATCAATACCAGAGAAAAGTGAATGGCCTCATGTCCAGCATGTTCATACTGTGATCAGTGGTTTGCTTCAGTTGATGACAACTCTCCAGGCTCTGACTAGATGACGTCATCTCAACCAGAAAACCAGTTTACAACCACTCTGCCAAGGACGACCATGGAAACAAGGACATTTAACAGACAGATATGTGATAAACTTACTCAGCCATGAGCCAGACACTGTGGATACTGATATCCTCCTCCTTAAAGGGATACTTCGGGACTGTGTCTACTTCCCCAGAGTCAGATGAACAAGGTTTATGTATCTGCGTGCAGTTTGAAGGAAGTTGCTAACTAGTGCTAATCCAATTGTTAACTAGCGTTCGCACAATGACTGGAAGTTTATGGTATCTGCTAGCACGCTGCTAGCACGCTCGTGAAACTATCTCTAGCTTCCTTCATACAGGACATAGACACAAAATTGTATCCACAACTTCATCTGACTCTGGGGAAGTACATAAATCCTGAAGTGTCCCTTTAATGTGAAAAGGTCATGTTAACATGTGAACTCTAAATTTAATACATGTGAAAATGCAAATGTGAAGATTTTTTTTCGAAGGGATAGGAGAGATGGTGTGAGTAATAATGAAACTCACTCAGCCATGAGCCAGACACCGTGGACAGCTCCGTCCTCCTGATTGATCAGAACATTGATGTCTTCCAGGGCTTGATCCAGGGTCCCAGGCTGTACAGGGAAACAATGTGTTCGACTACAATTCAATCTTTAATGGGACAATATCCACACTTAAATATATCTTTTACTGTCTTGAGAGCTGAAACTTAACATTATTTATACCATTAGAGATCATTATCATGACCTTGACTCTATTCTGCTCTGTTAAGAGGGACTCGGGAGGCTGAATTACTGTACACTACCGTTCAAAAGTTTGGGGTCACTTAGAAATGTCCTTGTTTTTGAAAGAATAGCACATTTTTTGTCCATTAAAATAACATCAAATTGATGAGAAATACAGTGTAGACATTGTTAATATTGTAAATGACTATTATAGCTGGAAATGGCTGATTTTTTATGGAATATCTACATGGGCGTACAGAGGCCCATTATCAGCAACCATCATTTCTGTGTTCCAATGGCACGTTGTGTTAGCTAATCCAAGTGTATTATTTTAAAAGGCTAATTGATCATTAGAAAACCCTTTTGCAATTATATTAGCACAGCTGAAAGCTGTTGTGCTGATTAAAGAAGCAATAAAACTGGCCTTCTTTAGACTAGTTGAGTATCTGGAGCATCAGCATTTGTGGGTTCGATTACAGGCTCAAATAGTCCAGAAACAAATAACTTTCTTCTGAAACTCGGCAGTCTATTCTTGTTCTGAGAAATGAAGGCTATTCCATGCGAGAAATTGCCAAGAAACTGAAGATCTCCTACAACGCTGTGTACTACTCCCTTCACAGAACAGCGCAAACTGTCTCTAACCAGAATAGCAAGAGGACAAGTACATTAGTGTCTAGTTTGAGAAACAGACGCCTCACAAGTCCTAAACTGGCAGCTTCATTAAATAGTACCCGCAAAACACCAGTCTCAACGTCAACAGTGAAGAGGCGACTCTGGGATGCTGGCCTTCTAGGCAGAGTTGCAAAGAAAAAAGCCATATCTTCCTCTGTCCAGTGTCTGTGTTCTTTTGCCCATCTTAATCTTTTATTTTTATTGGCCAGTCTGAGATATGGCTTTTTTTTTGCAACTCTGCCTAGAAGGCCAGCATCCCAGAGTCGCCTCTTCACTGTTGACGTTGAGACTGGTGTTTTGTCGGTACACACAATGACATTCAGAGACTTGTCCTGAAGCCACTCCTGTGTTGTCTTGGCTGTGTGCTTCAGGTCCTGGCTGTGTGCTGGCTGTGTGCTCAGGACCTCCAGTCGGAGGTCCTGAGCGCTCTGGAGTTTTTCATAAAGGATCTCTCTGTACTTTGCTCCATTCATCTTTCCCTCGATCCTGACTAGTCTCACAGTCCCTGCTGCTGAAAAACATTCCCACAGCATGATGCTGCCACCAACATGCTTCACCATAGGGATGGTGCCTGGTTTCCTCCAGACGTGATTCTTGGCATTCAGGCCAAAGTTTTGAATCTTGGTATTATCAGACCAGAAATCTTGTTCTGGGGCTGTGGGGGATGGAGGCCACTCTACCATAAAGGCCTGATTAGTAGAGTGCTGTAGAGATGGTTGTCCTTCTGGAAGGTTTTCCCATCTCCACAGAGGAACTCTGGAGCTCTGTCAAAGTGGCCATCGGGTTCTTGGTCATCTCCCTGACCAAGGCCCTTCTACCCGATTGGCCGGGCGGCCAACTCTAAGAAGAGTCTTGGTGGTTCCAAACTTCTTCCATTTAAGAATGTTGGAGGCCACTGTGTTCTTAGGGATCTTCAATGCTGCATACATTTTTTGGTACCCATACCCAGATCTGTGCCTCGACATAATCCTGTCTCAGAGCTCTACGGACAATTCCTTCGACCTCATGGCTTGGTTTTTGCTCTGACATGCACTGTCAACTGTGGGACCGTATATAGACAGGTGTGTGCCTTTCCAAATCATATCCAATTAATTGAATTCACCACAGGTGGACTCGATTCAAGTTGTAGAAACATCTCAAGGATGATCAATGGAAACAGGATGTACCTGAGCTCAATTTAGAGTCTCATAGCAAAGGGTTCTTTGTCATTATGGGGTAAATGTGTGTAGATTGATGAGGAACATTTTTAATTTAATCAATTTTAGAATAAGGCTGTAACGTAACAAAATGTGGAAAAAGTGAAGGGGTCTAAATACTTTCTGAGCTCAGATTAATGTGATAGTTTAGGATTATAAACTGGGTGGTTCGAGCCCTGAATGCTGATTGGCTGACAGCCATGGTATATCAGACCAAATACCACGGGTATGACAAAACACTTATTTTTACTGCTCTAATTACGTTGGTAACCAGTTTATTATTGCATTAAGGCACCTCAGAGGTTTGTGTCGTTGCATCGTGCATAAGAGCAGCCCTTAGCCTGCTAGATTAGCCATATACCCCCTCGGTCCTTATTGCTTAAGTGTCTCGCTGGCCTGGCAGCTGACCAAACATTATTATATTTACTGTAGGTGTGGATAGACACACCCGGTTGAGCGGGACGTTAATCTGGGGCCTTAATCTGATCAAATAAACACGGCATTGAGGATCTCTACAATAAGTACAATGTTATTAATCTGTGCAGTAGAACCATTGAAATGTTTCATTTAATGGGATTAGTTGATTTCACTATATAGTAGTAGGCCTACTGCATGTGTACAGTAAACCTTTACAGTAGGCCTACTGTATGTGTACAGTAAACCTTTACAGTAGGCCTACTGTATGTGTACAGTAAACCTTTACAGTAGGCCTACTGTATGTGTACAGTAAACCTTTACAGTAGACTAAGCATAAAAAGTAGGTTATTATTACCCTCAATACAAAGAACCTCTTGAGTTTGAACTGATTCAGTGCAGAAGTCCAATGGTTCCCTTTGGCTCCAGCTCCAGCTCCATCCCCAGCTCCAACTCCAACCCCAGCTCCAGTATCAGGTATAGGGGCAGCAGGCCCTCTCTCCTCTGTCTCTATCTCGGGATGACCACCACTCTCCGAGGCCTGGGGGCTCTGGTGCTGGAAGCTCTGGGTATGGAGGATATGGGGCTGGGGAGAGGTCTGGGTCAGGTCCAGATGAGAGGAGGACAGGGTCTCTGGTCCTAGTTCTGGGTACTCCAGCTCCACAGCCTTGGAAGTCACTGTTATACCCTCAGACATGGTGTCCTATGATGAGATCTGAACAAAACAAATATACAGAAGTTTACATACACCTTAGCCAAATACATTTAAACTCAGTTTTTCACAATTCCACACATTTAATACTAGTAATTTCCTGTCTTAGGTCAGTTAGGATCACCACTTTTTTTTAAGAATGTGAAATATAATAGTAGAGAGAATGATTTATTTCAGCTTTTATTTCTTTCATCACATTCCCAGTGGGTCAGAAGTTAACATACACTCAATTAGTATTTGGTAGCATTGCCTTTAAATTGTTTAACTTGGGTCAAACGTTTCAGGTAGCCTTCCACAAGTTTCCCACAATAAATTGGGTGAATTTTGGCCCATTCCTCCTGACAGAACTGGTGTAACTGAGTCAGGTTTGTAGGCCTCCTTGCTCGCACACGCTTTTTCAGTTCTGCCCACACATTTTCTATAGGATTGAGGTCAGGGCTTTGGGTATGGCCACTCCAATACCTTGACTTTGTTGTCCTTAAGCCATTTTGCCACAACTTTGGAAGTATGCTTGGGGTCATTGTCCATTTGGAAGACCCATTTGCGACCAAGCTTTAACTTCCTGACAGATGTCTTGAGATGTTGCTTCAATATATCCACATAATTTTCCTTCCTCATAATGCCATCTATTTTAGTGCACCAGTCCCTCCTGCAGCAAAGAACACCCACAACATGATGCTGCCACCCCCGTGCTTCACGGTTGGGATGGTGTTCTTCGGTATTGCAAGCCTCCCCCTTTTTCCTCCAAACATAACAATGGTCATTATGGCCAAACAGTTATATTTTTGTTTCATCAAACCATCAGACTTTTTCTCCAAAAAGTACGATCTTTGTCCCCATGTCCAGTTGCAAACCGTAGTCTGGCTTTTTTATGGCGGTTTTGGAGCAGTGGCGTCTTCCTTGCTGAGCTGCCTTTCAGTTTATGTCGATATAGGACTCGTTTTACTGTGGATATAGATACTTTTGTACCTGTTTTCTCCAGCATCTTCACAAGGTCCTTTGCTGTTGTTCTGGGATTGATTTGCACTTTTCGCATCAAAGTACAGAATGCGTCTCCTTCCTGAGCGGTATGATGGCTGCGTGGTCCCATGGTGTTTATACTTGTGTACAATTGTTTGTACAGATGAACGTGGTACCTTCAGGCGTTTGGAAATATTTGACTTTCCCATGATGTCGAGCAAAGAGTCACTGAGTTTGAAGGTAGGACTTGAAATACATCCACAGGTACACCTTCAATTGACTCAAATTATGTCAATTAGCCTATCAGAAGCTTCTAAAGCTATAATTTTCTGGAATTTTCCAAGCTGTTTAATAGACACAGTCAATTTAGTGTATGTAAACTTCTGACCCACCGGAATTGTGATATAGTGAATTATAAGTGAAATAATCTGTCTGTAAACAATTGTTGGAAGAATTACTTGTGTAATTCACAAAGTAGATGTCCTAACCGACTTGCCAAAACTATAGTTTGTTAACATGAAATCTGTGGAGTGGTTGAAAAATGAGTTTTAATGACTTCAAGTGTATGTAAACTTCCGACTTCAACTGTACATTCTGTAATAGGAAAATCTAGGTGAACAAAAATGAAAGCAATTGTTGATCAAATCAGACATATTCAAATGTTCTGTAAATACCAGCCTCTTGGAGACAGGCCCTTACTGTTCTAAATCAGACAGATTCAAATGTTCTGTAAATACCAGCCTCTTGGAGACAGGCCCCTACTGTTCTAAATCAGACAGATTCAAATGTTCTGTAAATACCAGCCTCTTGGAGACAGGCCCCTACTGTTCTAAATCAGACAGATTCAAATGTTCTGTAAATACCAGCCTCTTGGAGACAGGCCCCTACTGTTCTAAATCAGACAGATTCAAATGTTCTGTAAATACCAGCCTCTTGGAGACAGGCCCCTACTGTTCTAAATCAGACAGATTCAAATGTTCTGTAAATACCAGCCTGTGAAGCTTGCACAACAGAATACAATAATAATCAATCAGTGTCCTTGTACCTCCAGTCTGGCATAAATCATTATCAACAGAAAATTGCACAAACAGAACCCTGTAAAATCATGTGTATTAAAGAAAGATAAAACATATCAAAATGCTTAGCATTGTGTAAATGATACTTTACTGTATATTAACTGTATTCATATTAAATATTCCTATTACATATGCTATTTTACAGACTAACCCACCAGGGACCCCCATGAGATTAAGTCCCAAATGGAACCCTGTTTCCTTTATAGTGTACTATGTTTAACCAAGGCTCATAGAATTCTGGTCAAAAGTAGTTCACTGCACGGTAGGGAACAGGGTGCCACTTGAGACACTTCCTTTCCTCTGCACACATATAAAATGAATTGGTTCCCATGTTCTGTTGGCAATTCATGTTTGATATCTTTGGTCACTGATTAGCCCAATGTCTACCTGGATTCAATCTCCCCAAAAGTGTGCGTCCGTCAATTGAATAGGTTATAATTAGGCCTACTAGGTTTCATTAAATTATATATTTAGTATGTTTCATTACTAGCTTTCATTAAAGAATATATTTAGTATGTTTCATTACTAGGTTTCATTATGCTTCGGTCTTGAGTTAAAGGTATTAGAGTTTAGGGCTGAGAGTTTTTCATAGAACAGAGCCATTCGGCTACATTACGCAACAGAAATCTAACATGACACATTTTCGTTATGCTGTTTCTTTATTGAAACAATATAAGAATAAAACTCCTAATTTCAAACAAATTCGTATAGTATACTAGTATAGGCTACTTACCAGTTGGTATTTGTGAACTCTGGGACGTATTGTTGTCAGAAGGAAATTAGTGTTATGAGAGTCAGTGAAAGATGCAAGGGACAGGTGTTTCCTTGTTCCGTATTTTAGTTAAATGGGCGGACACGGGGGCGGGGCGGACGCGGACACGGGGGCGGGCACGGGGCGGGGCGGACGCGGACACGGGGCGGGGACGGGGGCGGGGTCGGACACGGAAACACAACACACTTGCTGTTCACCGTAGTTTCTGTGCTGGACGTTCCGTACACGGAGCACTGCTCCCTGGGCCAGAGCTATTTAGCGTAAACGAGGAAAAAGATTTAGTTAAAACTGACGCTGCCTTCATGTAGCCTATATGGCTGAACTGCTTGTGAGGGCTGTAGCCTGCAGTCAACTAGGCTATATCTGATACCAATTCAATATAAAGCTCAGATATTGCCCATGCCACCCATATATTGTGGTTGCAGGCCTAGTTTATAGCTAGCTATTCACCCAACAACAACAAACAGTTTATGGGTATTTCAGTATTTAAAGCCACCCACCAAATGTGCCTACAGTCTATAAAAATTGCCCACAGTGATTGCAATAAAATGTAGTTTTCTAGGCTGTATTTTCCAGTTTTACCACTGGTAGGCCTTGTGTATGACATATATGAGGAATAGGTATTATGATAGAACATACTATTTAGGCATGTTATTGAAATAATGTTCCACTTTGATGTGATTTTGTGCTTAATTTCATTTTCATTTCATGTTTAATTTCACCAGGTTTGACATTAATCTTTAAAACAATTTAGTAAGTGGATGTAGTCATACATTTAGATTGAATAGGCCTAGCATCATCAACCACTGAAGCATCATTCATCCATTTGGGATAATCGTTTCTGACATGGCATGCTGTAAGGCTGTAAGGTCACTCATTCCTTCTCCTGTAGTTCTTTGAAGGAGCTATTCATTTATTCTGCAAAGGCTTGAAGTTTAAACCCAAATCTAGTTATAATACTGAGGAACCATCAAAGCCATGTTGACAGGCAGCAGGCAGTGTTCTTTGAAAGGCTTTGTGCTCAGTGGGGTTGTATTAATTAGCTACGCCTACGCTTGGCAGGTCTATATTCTATTTACAGACAGAATAAAGTCTGAATTCAGTGTTAATCTGCTCTCTATTCTCAGACAGAATAAAGTCTGAATTCAGTGTTAATATGCTCTCTATTCTCAGACAGAATAAAGTCTGAATTCAGTGTTAATCTGCTCTCTATTCTCAGACAGAATAAAGTCTGAATTCAGTGTTAATCTGCTCTCTATTCTCAGACAGAATAAAGTCTGAATTCAGTGTTAATCTGCTCTCTATTCTCAGACAGAATAAAGTCTTCAGTGTTGTTAACTAAAGCAGAATGCCCTAGAGCTGAAAGACCAGGAACCGATGGGTTATGGCCAGATTCATGTCATTAATACTCATCAATCTGATCACTGCTTTGTTATAATATGTTAATAATATGTTAATAAGTGTCCTCCTGTTTGAAATTCCTAAATGCTAAATAAACCTTTAATTAGACAACCAGAACAATTACTGATTGGTCCCCGAACTAGTGCTTGGTCTGCAGTTAGACTGTAACTAGGAGGGTGTGTGGAGGGTCTGCAGGATGTGGATGGTCTTCATCTCATCACTGATAATTTCTGTCCTGATCAAATCAAATCAATTCAAATCAAACACAATGTAAATAGTCCAGGTAGGCATTTGATTACCTGTTCAGAAGTCTTATAGCTTGGGGATAGCAGCTGTTGAGAAGCCTTTTGGACCTAGACATGACGCTCCGGTACCGCTTGCCATTCAGTAGCAGAGAGAACAGTCTATGACTGGGGTGGCTGGAGTCTTTGACAATTTCTAGTGCCTTCCTCTGACACTGCCTGGTATAGAGGTCCTGGATGGCAGTAAGCTTGGCCCCAGTGATGTACTGGGCCGTACGCACTACCCTCTGTAGTGCCTTGCAGTCGGAGGCTGAGCAGTTGCCGTACCAGGCAGTGATGCAACCAGTCAGGATGCTCTCGATGTTGCATCTGTAGAACTTTTTGAGGATCTGAGGACCCATGCCAAGTCTTTTCAGCCTCCTGAGGGGGGCTCTTCACGACCCCACCCCCCCCCACACACACACACACACACACACACACACACACACACACACACACACACACACACACACACACACACACACACACACACACACACACACACACACACACACACACACACACAAACACACACACACACACACACACACACACACACACACACACACACACACACACAGCGGGCTAATGAAGTGTACTGTAATATGGGATGATGTGGACATCAGCTGCTATTGTCAGAGTTAGTCCAACGTAGTGAACAGACTGTTTAACAGTATTTATGGAGGGTAATGTTGCTCTACCTGTCTTTCAGGGGCACCAGAAAATAAAAGGTAGAGGCACAATAGAAGTGAGCAGGTCTCCTTCTGTCTTATGACCTCATGCTACAACTATCTGAGTGATGCTAAATGCCTTTGCAGACTGTATGTCGGATTCAGTCTTTTACGATTATCATGACACCAGGATTTTCACTCGCATTTGTGAATAAAAATAGCTGTTTTCCAAGTATTTCTGCTGTTTTGTTTCATAGCTAGTAAATTAATCACACAAAGTCAAAGAACTATGATTCCTATAAACTATCCCACCTAGCGATGCAAAACTGCCTGGGTGGGGTCTGTGTTCACATGAAGAGCTGAGTGAAAGATTCATTGTTAGAGGCGCTGAGCACAGGCATAACAGTTGGTCTAATTTATTTAAAACTAAAGCCTACTGAGACTTTGTGCTTGTGTTTCTTTTCTATTAACACTGTTTTGTTCACAAGCTAGGTTGTTTTACAAAGTCTGAGTTTCAACTGCTAGAGAAGAGAAGACAGCGCTTCAACCTCACAGGAACAAACATGACTCCAGTCGCGTTACCACGGTAACCTCACACCCTTTTTTCTAGAATTTATTGAAATTGAAGAAATACAGAAATATCTAATTTACATAAGTATTCACAACTCTGAATCAATACTTTGTAGAAGCACCTTTGGCAGCGATTACAGCTGTGAGTCTTTCTGGTTAAGTCTCTTAAGAGCTTTACATACCTGGATTGTGCAACATTTGACCATTTATTATTTTCAAAATTCTTCAAGCTATGTCAAATTGATTGATGACCATTTTCAGGTCTTGCCATAGATATTCACATAGATTTAAGTCAAAACTGTAACTAGCCACTCAGGAACATTCACTGTCTTCATGGTAGCCAACTCCAGTGTATATTTGGCCTTGTGTTTTAACCAGGTTTTCCTCTAGGATTCTGTCTGTGATTAACTACATTCCATTTCTTTTTTATCCTGAAAATCTCCCCAGTCCTTAACGTTTACAAGCATACCCATAACATGATGCAGCCACCACTATGCTTGAAAATATGGAGAGTTGTACTCAGTGATATGTTGTATTGGATTTGCCCCAAACATAACGCTTTGTATTCAGGACAAAAAGTTAATTGCTTTGCCACATTTTTTGCAGTATTACATTAGTGCCTTGTTGCAAACAGGATGCATGTTTTTGAATATTTTTATTCAGTACAGCTTTCCTACTTTTCACTCATTTATGTTAGTATTGTGGAGTAACTACAATGTTGTTGATGCATTCTCAATTTTCTCCTATCAGCCATTAAACTCTGTAACTCAAGGGTTTACAAACTTCTCCAAAAAAATCTCACTACCCAACCATTTGAAAAAACTGTGTAATTAACAGCCAATGTTAACTTTTATTTGGGGCTATGGCAGTCAATTGAAAAACATTCTAACAGTATTTCTGATTGTGTTCTCAATTCACCATCACATACTGTTAATGTGGGGTTATGACAGTCAATTAGTCTGACATAATGTATGTAATCTCACCACCACTAATGAGATGGGTGTGGCTTGATGCATGTCGCCTCAGAGTTTCTCAAAGTCAGTGTGGTCAACAGTGCGCACCTCATCTCTGCTGTCACATCCAACCTGGATTGATATTTGGTTTTAATGGAGATGAGAGCACTGAATCCAGTTCCACACAGATATGAGCTGGCAAAGGGTACCATGACTTTTATGGTCCTTTCAAGACCACTGGGAACTCAGAAAAATACGAGTTCAAATCAAGACGTCAGTGATATTCAGGTCCAAAAAGTCGGAGCTAAAAAAAGAGGCCAGAGTTCCTGAGTTGGTATTCCGAGTTGGATGACCGTTCAAAAATATTTTTTCCAGTTGGAGCCAATTTTTTTCGTAGTTCCCAGTCTTAAACGCACTGAAGTCAGAGATTTCCGAGTTCCCAGTTCCAAGTTCCCAGATGTTTTGAACGCGACATTAATGCTCAGAGGAAGTCGGCAGGGTATTACCTTTGAGTCATGAACCAAAACTCCTCCGTAGTGACCCGTGAATGCATAGTGTGCAGCATTCGGTAACATGACAGCTCAATCAGCTGTTCGATTTCACTTACCGGCATGTCAACTGAGCCAGGATCATAGTCAGACAGATTGGGAAGTAGGTCCCAAAGTGCTCTTCCAGGCATTGGAGGTGAGCAGTCATCACTGGTGTGGAACACTTACTGAGGCTGTTGTCTGTTAGAAACATGCACAGCCGAGGGAAGGGGGCATGGTTCGCTTTTAAAAGACTCTTTAATAAGAATGATTTCCTCTGAATCCACTGATTCGGTCGCTCATCAGTAGAATGTTTTTGTATTTCCCCTGCATGCTTGCATTGAGTTTCTTGAGTTTCCGAAATATGTCTGTTAGGAGACATATTTTATTTTCATTACACAGAAAGGTAACCAAGTCTGTTTTTTTTACATCCATTGTGAATGACAACAGTTCCTCTCTCAATGCGAAAAATCTTACCAATCCTCGGTATTGTCATGCTCTGAGCCCATATCTCCACACAGTTTTGCGAACAGTCGTGCGCGCAGTGGATGTGGTTTGATGTAGTTTACAATCAGAGTTACCTGTTGCAGTATATCTCTGTCACGACCGGGCGCATACATAGCCCAAGGTCTGTCACGGTTGGGTGCATCGAGAGACCAAAACGCAGCGCAGGGATAGTAGTTTGACATATTTATTTCATTTACTGACTATTCAATGATATCTGTCCAAACTACACACACAAAACACGATATACAAACGTCACGTTTAAAACCAAACACGATTTTAAACGTAACAAAAGCACACTTACTGTTCTCTGTGAATTCGAAATATATACCGAAATACACAATGACATATACAATGACCCACAATCCAGTGTGAAACATACAAACCTATGTAGGATCCCTAATTAGAGACAATGCGCTACAGCTGCCTCTAATTAGGGATCCAACACAAACCACCACCAGAAACAGAAAGAATAGACCTGTCAGACTCTGACCATGGCTACATAGAGAAGCAAATAGGCTTCTCTATGGCCAGAGCCTGACAATCTCTGAGTTCTGAGCTCAGCTCTTTTACCGCCAGTCTCTCTCTGTGTATCCATTATAGCTCAGTGGGTGTATCATACAATGTGTCCATATGGCAGACGGAGACACATTCATAACTAGAGTGTAGAGGCCTGCCCGCTATCCCGGCATAGATGGAGCCCTTTCATGGTCAGGAATCGTGATACAGAAGAATATGTCCTCATAAATAGCATCCCCCGACATGTATAGCTACAAAAGTCAATACATGGGTACAGGGGCGTTTCTGGCCAATCTTGCACCCTAGGCGAGAACTCTAGATTAATACCATCTTCAGGGGAAATAACACTTCTTAATTTTACTAATATAAACACATAAGAAATACAAGTGCGAAATACAACATTTTTAAAAAAGGAAAGTCAAAATATTGTGTGCAGCTATAAAATATATTTTTTTAAATAAATAAAGACAACATAAAAACACAATATTTACTAATGTGCCATCAGATATTTAACAACAGGTGCATAAGGTGGGTGAACAAAAAAGACAAAAAAAAGACAACAACATTGCATTATGTGTGCTATTACAGCAGATGAAGGGTCTTAAAACTGGACTTGATTTCCTTGCTGAACTCTCAAGTTCTTTCCATGAGGTCATGTGTTGTTTATGTTCTAGAATGCTCTCATGAGATTTTAGCATAGTGCCACAATTCTTCCAATCATTTACACCCTTAGTAAAAAGCTTATGATCTTTGTTTGAAAGCAGTTTACAGCAAAAACAGAACAGATAATCATTTTGTATTGAATAAACTAAAAAGCTTCTCTTCAGTTTCTCCCATTCTGTAATTGAGAGTGAAAGTAGTGATGGTGGAAACCTCTCCCATCCTCCCTCCTTATAGCCCTTTATTAGATGATTACTGAAAACTGATCTGGTACAGAGTCAATGTGAGGAGGCTATATACAGGAAGTACCAGTACAGAGTCAATGTGAGGAGGCTATATACAGGAACTACCAGTACAGAGTCAATGTGAGGAGGCTATATACAGGGTTACCAGTACAGAGTCAATGTGAGGGGCTATATACAGGAAGTACCAGTACAGAGTCAATGTGAGGAGGCTATATACAGGAAGTACCAGTACAGAGTCAATGTGAGGGGCTATATACAGGAAGTACCAGTACAGAGTCAATGTGAGGAGGCTATATACAGGGGTACCAGTACAGAGTCAATGTGAGGAGGCTATATACAGGAAGTACCAGTACAGAGTCAATGTGAGGAGGATATATACAGGAAGTACAAGTACAGAGTCAATGTGAGGAGGCTATATATAGGAAGTACCAGTACAGAGTCAATGTGAGGAGGCTATATACAGGAAGTACCAGTAGAGAGTCAATGTGAATAGGCTATATAGAGGGGTACCGGTACAGAGTCAATGTGAGGAGGCTATATACAGGAAGTACCAGTACAGAGTCAATGTGAGGAGGCTATATACAGGGTTACCAGTACAGAGTCAATGTGAGGAGGCTATATACAGGGGTACCAGTACAGAGTCAATGTGAGGAGGCTATATACAGGAAGTACCAGTACAGAGTCAATGTGAGGAGGCTATATACAGGAAGTACCAGTACAGAGTCAATGTGAGGAGGCTATATACAGGAAGTACCAGTACAGAGTCAATGTGAGGAGGCTATATACAGGAAGTACCAGTACAGAGTCAATGTGAGGAGGCTATATACAGGGGTACCAGTACAGAGTCAATGTGTGGGGACACCGGGAAAGTTAAAGTGACTATGCATAGATAATAAGCAGAGAGTATCAGCAGCGTAAGAAAGGGTTCTGGTGGCCCTTTGATGACCTATTCAGTAATCTTATGGCTTGGGGTTAAAAGCTGTTAAGAAGCCTTTTGGACCTAGACTTGGCACTCCTGTACCACTTGCCGTGTGGTAGCAGAGAGAACAGTCTATGACTGGGGTGGCTGGAGTCTTTGACAATTTGACACCGCCTGATATAGAGGTCTTGGATGGCCGGAAGCTTGGCCCCAGTTATGTCCTGGGCCATATGCACTACCCTCTGTAGTGCCTTGCGGTCGAAGGCAGAGCAGTTGCCGTACCAGGCGGTGATGCAACCAATCAGGATGCTGTAGAACCTTTTGAGGATCTGAGCACCCAAGCCAAATCTTTTCAGTCTCCTGAGGGGCTTTTTTCGTGCCCTCTTCACGACGGTCTTAGTTTGTTGGAACCATGATAGTTTGTTGGTGATGTGGACACCAAGGAACTTGAAGCTCTCAACCTGCTCCACTGCAGCCCTGTCGATGAGAATGGGGGTGTGCTCGGCCCTCCTTTTCCTGTAGTCCACAATCATCTCCTTTGTCTTGATCATGTTGAGGGAGAGGTTGTTGTCCTGGCACCACACGGCCAGGTCTCTGACCTCCTCCCTATAGACTGTCTCATTGTTGTCGGTGATCAGGCCTACCACTGTTGTGCCTCCTGTATTTGGCGCCGCCCTGCTGGTTGCCGTGCATTATTGTTGTTTTAGTTCTTTTTTTTTTTTCGTCTCTTTTCATAATTTTGTTTGTTTGTTTGTTGAACTATAATAGTTCAGGATCATGGATTTTCTCGCAGCTGAACGTCGACAGGAGTCGTCAACTGTTATTATTTACAACAGAGCCCAGCTCCTGGATTTAGCCCACGCAGCGCTGCTGCTCCCCAGGGAAAAGTTTGATATTCCGGACGAGTTGAAAAGGCGACGCCGTGGAAGCAGGGCAGGATTGAAATGTAAGGCAAAGCGGAGGAAGTACAAGCTGGCTATACCGTCTATTATTATGGGCAACGTGAGGTCACTACATAACAAGATGGATGAGCTTGAGGCTCTTGTCCGTGGACAAAGGAATTATAGGGAAACGAGCCTAATGTTTTTCACGGAGACTTGGCTGAACGATAACATCCCCATAGAGAACGTCACTATCGACGGTATCCAGACCATCAGAGCGGACAGGGATCGCGTCTCTTCCGGTAAGAGTAAGGGTGGTGGGCTGGCTTTATTAGTTAACAACAGATGGTGTAATCCAAGACATATTACTCTTAAGGAAGAGTTTTGTAGCCCAGACATTGAACTGTTAGCCGTTAGCCTGAGACCCTACTATTTGCCGAGGGAATTCACGGCGGCCATTGCTGTTATTGTTTACATCCCGCCTTCCGCGGACGCAAACACAAACACAGCGTGTGATAGATAGATAGGTACTTTATTGATCCCCCGGGGGGGAAATTTCATTTCATAATGTTTTTTTTTTTTTTTTTTTAGATAAAAAAACGTCATCCACTATGTTATCGCGAGGTTACAGAAAGCGCATCCCAGTGCTTTCTTTGCCATTTCTGGGGATTTTAACCATGCATCTCTCTCTTCAACGCTGCCCACGTTCAAACAGTTTGTGAAGTGCCCAACCAGGAATAATAAAACTCTGGACTTGTTATATGCTAATGTGAAGGACGCATACAACTCCACTGCACTCCCTCCCCTCGGTAGATCGGATCACAACCTTGTCCACCTCATTCCACACTACAGGCCTTTGGTCCAACAGCAGCCTGCGACCACCAGGACCATTAGGAGATGGTCCCCAGAGGTGAATGAGGCCCTACAGGACTGCTTTGAAACAACAGACTGGGATGTGCTCTGTGAGGCTCATGGGGAGGACATCAATGGACTGACTGCATAACGGACTATATTAATTTTTGTGTAGACAACACTGTACCCACCAGGAAGGTACGATGTTTTCCAAACAATAAACCCTGGGTCACCAGCGACCTGAAGTCCCTGCTGAATGAGAAGAAGAGGGCCTTCAAGGAGAGAGACAAGGACAAAGACAAATTGAAATGCGTCCAGAGGGAGCTGAAGTTGCGGATTGCTGAGGGGAAGAGAGGGTATAAGGAGAAGATGGAGGACAAGCTGAGGCAGAGCCAGGTGAGAGAGGTGTGGAAGGGTATGAGAAATATCACTGGCTTCAAAAAGTCAAACAGTGGGCAGACGGAGGGGACCCAGGACAGAGCCAATGAGCTGAACCAATTTTTTAACAGGTTTGATACTGGCCCTGTCCACCTCCCTTCCAGCTCCCCAGGCCACACACCCTCATTGCTGTCCCACCCCCACTTTGCCCACAACACCTCTGCTGAGACAATCAGTGACCCCTCCTCCACCCCTGCTCCCCCTGGACTGATCCTCAACACCCCCCCTTCCCCCCACCTCCCCACCGGGGCTGACTTTCACCACCAACCAAGTGAAGAGAGAGCTGGAGAGACTGCATCAGTGGAAAGCGGCGGGCCCTGATGGCATCAGCCCAAGGGTGCTTAGGGTCTGTGCTGACCAACTCTGTGGAATACTCCAGCGACACTTCAACCTTAGTCTGAGCCTAGAAAGGGTCCCTGTGCTGTGGAAAACATCCTGCCTCGTCCCAGTGCCCAAGAAGGCACACCCCACTGTCCTTAATGACTTCAGACCTGTCGCGCTAACATCACACATCATGAAGACCCTGGGAAGGTTAGTCCTTGCTCACCTCAGACCCCTGGTGTGTACATCACTGGACCCCCTGCAGTTTGCATACCAGTGCAACATTGGGGTGGATGATGGAATCATCTACCTTCTGCAGAGGGCCTACTCTCACCTGGACAACGCAGATTGCACTATGAGGGTTATGTTTTTTTACTTCTCCAGTGCCTTCAATACCATTCAGCCCCTGCTACTGGGTGAGAAGATGAGGAGGATGGAAGTGGAAGCACCCTTAGTCTCCTGGGTCATGGACTACCTGACCGGTAGGCCACAATTTGTGCGACTACAGAGCTGTGTGTCAGAACTGGCAGTGAGCAACACAGGGGCCCCCCAGGGAACGGTCCTGTCCCCCTTCCTGTTCACCCTCTACACCTCAGACTTCAGATATAACTCTGAAACATGCCACCTACAGAAGTTGAAGGGTGCATCAGGGGTGGGCAGGAGGAGTACAGGAGCACAATCAGTGACTTTGTGTTGTGGTGTGAGCAAAACCACCTTCAGCTCAACATCAGCAAAACAAAGGAGATGGTGGTGGACTTCAGGAGAACCAAGGCCTTGACACTCTAGAGGAGGTGGCGGAGAGACGGATCCTGGCCAAACTGCCGGCCATCATGGACAACGTCACACACATCATGGACAACGATCCCACCACGGTGTGCCAGAGAGCGCTACAGGAGGTCCTTCCTGCCGGGGGCTATTAGACTATATAATGCCTCACCGGGGTGCCGTGCCGTCGGCAACATAGATCTGGAACTGTTGGGGTGCTTGGCCCTAGTTTAACAATTATGCATCCATCCGTGAGTAACTCTGGTCCGTAATCACTCATTCACTCAGGACCTATTTATTCATGCAGGTCTGTATATACATACTCATGTACAGTTGTCATATCATATCACATGCAATATTGCAAGTAATTCTTGGACCTAACTTACGTAGTCATTCACTCAGGAATGCATATTAGTATCCTGTCAGTTGCACCTTTTCTCATTGCTTTTAGTATATCGAATGTGCAATACGTGCAGTTATCTGTAATTCAACCCTGCGCACTAAAGACTGTATTTTAAGGGAATTACTATTATTACCCCAAATTATATCATACACACATTTAGCTATTTAAGTTTCTCTTCCTGTCATTTACCTGTACAGTTTATGTAACCATGCAAGTATTCACTTATCTGTAAATATAACTGTATATTTACCTGTACAGCTAATTTAACCATGCAAAATATTCACTTAGCTGTTCATTTGGCCAGTCTGTATATTAAGTAAACTATTATTACCCTCGCTCATATCATATGCATTTTTAGCTACTGAAGTATTTCTCTGCCATCAACCGTATAGTATAGTTAACCATCCAACATCCACCAATGTATAGTGTACATATTCAGCCAACCACCCATACTATGCAATGTCTTTTTATAGCTTTTATTTGCACTCCAGATATCTTGTATTTCTATACTTTTTTCATACTGCCGCTCTATGTTTATTTTTATTTTATTTTTATTTCACCTTTATTTAACCAGGTAGGTCAGTTGAGAACAAGTTCTCATTTGCAACTGCGACCTGGCCAAGACAAAGCAAAGCAGTGCGACAAAAAAAAAACACAACAACACAGAGTTACACATTAAACAAACAGTCAAAAACACAATAGAAAATCTATAAACAGAGTGCAAAATGTAGTGCAAAAATGCAGTAAGGTTGGGAGGTAGGACAATAAATAGACTATAGAGTAGAAATAAATTACAGAATTATCATCATTAACACAGGAATGAAGGATGTGCAAATTATGATGTGCAAATAGAGATACTGGAGTGCAAGATTAGTGAAAAAAAAAAAGGTAGTAGAGTGGGCTATTTACAGAAGGGCTATATACAGGTGCAGTGATCGATAAGCAGCTTTGACAGCTGATGCTTAAAGTTATTGAGGGAGATAGGAACCTCCAGCTTCAATGATTTTTGCAATTCGTTCCAGTCATTGGCAGCAGCGAACTGGAAGGAATGGCGGCCAAAGGAGGTGTTGGCTTTGGGGGTGACCATGACTATGTATCATGTACCGTGTATCTGTCTTTTGTGTACTTTCGTTGTGGCATTTTGCACCTGCCCTGTGTTTTGTTGTAGCTGCTTGACAAAGAAATTTCCCCCTTGGGGATCAATAAAGTATCTATCTATCTATCTATCTATCTATCTATCTATCTATCTATCTATCTATCTATCTATCTATCTATCTATCTATCTATCTATCTATCTATCTATCTATCTATCTATCTATCTATCTATCTATCTATCTATCTATCTATCTATCTATCTATCTATCTATCTATCTATCTATCTATCTATCTATCTAACTATCTATCTATCTATCTATCTATCTATCTATCTATCTATCTATCTATCTGTCTATCAGAAAACTTAATGATGGTGTTGGAGTCGTGCCTGGCCATGCAGTCATGAGTGAACAGGGAGTACAGGAGGGGCTGAGCACGCACCCCTGAGGGTCCCCAGTGTCGAGGATCAGAGTTGCGGATGTGTTGTTACCTACCCTTACCACCTGGGGGCGGCTCATCAGGAAGTCCAGGATCCAGTTGCAGAGGGAGGTGTTTAGTCCCAGGATCCTTAGCTTAGTGATGAGCTTTGGTGTTGACACTATGGTGTTGAAGGCTGAGCTGTAGTCAATGAATAGCATTCTCACATAGGTGTTCCTTTTGTCCAGGTGGGAAAGGGCAGTGTGGAGTGCAATAGAGATTACATCATCTGTGGATCTGTTGGGGCGGTAGGCAAATTGGAGTGGGTCTAGGGTTTCTGGGATAATGGTTTTGATGTGAGCTATGACCAGCCTTTATGTATGTGTGGTGTACAGAGATGAGGTAGTATTTCAAAAATGTTTAAAACATAATTCCACTTTGACACAAAATCTCAATTTAATCATTTTTAAATTCAGGCTGTAACACAACAAAATGTGGAAAAAGTCAAGATGGCGTAATCAGTGCGGACGTGTTTTTTTGTTTGTCCCGTCTCATGTCCCGTGTAAATAGTTTGTAATTAGTATGTCTTTCCATATATTTTTATTATTCCCCATACTTCTCCTGCAACCCGCCTCACCCAACGTGAAACGGACCTAATATCTTTATTTCTTTACTTTTTCGTAATTTAACTGAACCGCTGTCAGAAGCTAGCCTGCTAGCTAGCTTGCTAACTAGCTACTAGCCATTGCTAACCACTGCTAGCGGTCCTCACCACTGCTCTGCCTGGATCAGCCAGCTTTTAGTTAGGACAATATCGGCCAGTCTGCACAGCCCGCTACCAATCCAGCGCATATCGGATTGCATTCCCTTCCACTTCACCGGATTTCTACCGAAATCACAGGGCCATCACACCGGATCATCGCAGCTAGCTAGCTGCAATCGAGTGGCTGCTGTTTTGGCTAAAACCATTGTCCATATGCTACCTTGAGCTAGCCTCGAGGTAGGCCCATCTCCCGGACAGCCGACGTGTACTAGCTAATCTCCCGGGCTACAGTACCTTTGTCAACCTGCCTGGACCTTCTACTGTCGACACGGAGCCCCGCCGAGCCACCACGACTGGTCTGCCGACGTAATTGTCCGACGTGGTCTCAACAGGCTTTTCCTCTGCGATGTCGCTGAAGATCCATCTGCTAGCACCGGCCTGCTAGCACTCTGAACGCTGTGCCTCCCGCTCGCCTAGTGCAGTGCCTCTTTGCTGCTCATCAGATCTTATGATTACTCGGCTACACAGCTGATGCCTGTTGGACTGTTCCGTTACATGGTACTTCATTCTGTTTAACTGCCAGGCCTCAGGTCCTGTGTGTAGCACAACACTTTCTCTATCTGACCCTCTTTGTCCATTCATCACCATTACCCGTTGTTGTCTTTAGCTCTCTTAATTAACTGTTTGTTTTATGCCTCTTTCTTATTTAAATATTCCTTGCCTGCTGCTGTTTAGGTTAGCTATTATTATTATTTTATTTCACTGTAGAGCCCCAAGTCCTGCTCAACATGCCTCTGATAGCTCCTTTGTCTCACCTCCCACACATGCGGAGACCTCACCTGGTTTAACTGGTGTCTCCAGAGATGCAACCTCTCTCATCATTACCCAACACCTAGGTTTACCTCTACTGAACTCACATCCTATCATACCCTTGTCTGTACATTATGCCCTCAATCTATTCCACCACGCCCAGAAATCTGCTCCTTTTATTCTCTGTACCCAACGCACTAGACGACCAGTTCTTAATGCCTTTAGCTGTACCCTTATCCTACTCCTCCTCTGTTCCTCTGGTGATGTTGAGGTAAACCCAGGTCCTGTAGCCCCCAGTTCTACACCTATTCCCCAGGCTCTCTCATTTGTTGACTTCTGTTACCGTAAAAGCCTTGGTTTCTTGCATGTTAACATCAGAATCCTCCTCCCTAAATTTGATTTATTCACTGCTTTAGCACACTCCACCAACCCGGATGTCCTAGTTGTGTCTGAATCCTGGCTCAGGAAGGCCACCAAATATTCTGAGATTTCCATCCCCAACTACAATATTTCCCGTCAAGATAGAACTGCCAAAGGAGGCGGAGTTGCAATCTACTGCAGAGATAACCTGCAGAGTTCTGTCATACTGTCCAGGTCTGTGCCCAAACAGTTTCTACTCTTAAAAATCCACCTTTCCAGAAATAAGTCTCTCATTGTTGCCACCTGTTACAGACCCCCCTCAGCCCCCAGCTGTGCCCTGGGCTCCATATGTGAATTGATTGCCCCCCATCTATCTTCAGAGTTTGTACTGTTAGGTGACTTAAACTGGGATATGCTTAACACTCCGGCTGTCCTTCAATCTAAGATAGATGCCCTCAATCTCACACAAATTATCAAGGAACCTACCAGGTACAACCCTAAATCCGTAAACATGGATACCATCATAGATATCATCCTGACTAACTTGCCCTCCAAATACACCTCCTCTGTTTTCAACCAGGATCTCAGCGATCACTGCCTCATTGCTTGCATTCGTAATGGGTCCGCGGTCAAACGACCACCCCTTATCACTGTCAAATGCTCCCTAAAACACTTTTGTGAGCAGGCCTTTCTAAACGATCTGGCCCAGGTATCCTGAAAGGATATCGACCTCATCCCGTCAGTAGAGGATGCCTGGTTGTTCTTTTAAAAGTGCTTTCCTCACCATCTTTAATAAGCATGCCCCTTTCAAAAAACGTAGAACTAAGAACAGATATAGCCCTTGGTTCACCCCAGACTTGACTGCACTTGACCAACACAAAAACATCCTGTGGCGTACTGCATTAGCATCGAATAGCCCCCGCGATATGCAACTTTTCAGGGAAGTCAGGAACAAATACACACAGTCAGTTAGAAAAGCAAAGGCCAGCTTTTTCAAACAAAAATCTGCATCCTGTACTACTAATTCCAAAAAGTTCTGGGACACTGTAAAGCCCATGGAGAATAAGATCTCGTCCCAGTTGCCCACTGCATTGAGGCTAGGAAACACTGTCACCACCGATAAGCATTTTGCTACGGCTGGCCATGCTTTCCACCTGGCTACCCCTACCCCCGCCAACAGCTCTGTACCCCCCGCAACAACCTGCCCAAGCCCCCCCCGCTTCTCCTTCACCCAAATCCAGACAGCTGATGTTCTGAAAGAGCTGCTAAATCTGGACCCCTACAAATCTGCTGGGCTAGACAATCTGGACCCTTTCTTTCTAAAATTATCCGCCAAAATTGTTGCAACCCCTATTACTATTCTGTTCAACCTCTCTTTCGTATCGTCTCCCCCCTTCAAAGGGGAAGACACTCTAGACCCAAACTGTTATAGACCTATATCCATCCTGCCCTGCCTTTCTAAAGTCTTCAGAAGCCAAGTTAATAAACAGATCACTGTCCACTTCGAATCCCACTGTACCTTCTCTGCTATGCAATCTGGTTTCCGAGCTGGTCATGGGTGTACCTCAGCTACGCTCAAGGTACTAAACAATATTAACCGCCATAGATAGAAGACAGTACTGTGCAGCCATCTTCATCGACCTGGCCAAGGCTTTCAACTCTGTCAATCACCGCATTCTTATTGGCAGACTCAACAGCTTTGGTTTCTCAAGTGACTGCCTTGCCTGGTTCTCCAACTACTTCTCAGACAGAGTTCAGTATGTCAAATCGGAGGGCCTGTTGTCCGGTCCTCTGGCAGTCTCTATAGGGGTGCCACAGGGTTCAATTCTTGGGCCAACCCTTTTCTCTACATACATCAACGATGTCGCTCTCGCTGCTGGTGACTCTCTGATCCATCTCTACGCAGACGACACCATTCTGTATACATCTGGCCCCTCTTTGGACACTGTGTTAACCAACCTTCAAACAAGCTTCAATGCCATACAACACTCCTTCCGTGGCCTCCAACTGCTCGTAAATGCTAGTAAAACTAAATGCATGCTTTTCAATCGAACGCTGCCCACACCCGCCCACCGGACTATCATCACTACTCTCGACGAGTCTGACTTAGAATACGTGGACACCTACAAATACCTAGGCTTCTGGTTAGACTGTAAACTCAACTTCCAGACTCACATTAACCATCTCCAATCCAAAATTAAATCTAGAATCGGCTTCCTATTTTGCAACAAAGCCTCCTTCACTCATGCTGCCAAACATGCCCTTGTAAAACTGACTATCCTACCGATCCTTGACTTCGGCGATGTCATTTACAAAATAGCCTCCAACACTCTACTCAGCAAATTGGATGTAATCTATCACAGTGCCATCCATTTTGTTACCAAAGCCCCATATACTACCCACCACTGCGACCTGTATTCTCTCGTCACTGGCTCCAGGTCATCTATAAGTCTTTACTAGGTAAATCCCCGCCTTATCTCAACTCGCTAGTCACCATAGCAACACTCACCCGTAGCATGCGCTCCAGCAGGTATATTTCACTGGTCACCCCCAAAGCCAACACCTCCTTTGGACGCCATTCCTTCCAGTTCTCTGCTGCCAATGACTGGAACGAACTGCAAAAATCCTTGAAGCTAGAGGTTCCTATCTCCCTCATTAACTTTAAGCATCAGCTGTCAGAGCAGCTTATCGATCACTGCACCTGTATACAGCCCTTCTGTAAATAGCCCACCCTACTACCTCATCCCCAAATGTATTATTTTCGCTCATTTTGCACTCCAGTATCTCTATTTGCACATCATCATTTGCACATCCATCATTCCAGTGTTAATGCTAATCAGTAATTTATTTCACCACTATGGTCTATTTATTGTCCTACCTTCCTAACCTTACTGCATTTTGCACTACATTTGCACTCTGTATATAGATTTTCTATTGTGTTATTGACTGTACGTTTGTTTTATTCTCATTTGTAACTCTGTTGTTTTTTGTCGCACTGCTTTGCTTTGTCTTGGCCAGGTCGCAGTTGTAAATGAGAACTTGTTCTCAACTGGCCTACCTGGTTAAATAAAGGTAAAAAAAAAAAAAAAAAAAAAGGGGTGTGAATACTTTCTGAAGATGTGAGAGCTTGGTTGTGGTAAGGCCTCTTACTCCCACCTGGGGGAGTGAGAGGCACACTCAATCAAGTCCTCACACCCTAACTGGGAAAATTAATGATCCCCAATCAGAGACAGCTGTCTAGAGTTGGTCTCTGATTGGGGATAGTATTTAGCCATCCCTCACATCCACCTGTGGGTGGATCATTGTCTGCTTCAGACAATGACAATAACAGCACATAAGTCACTGTGTTTATGTTTGTAGTTTGTTTTAGTATACTCTCCTTTGTTATTTGATGCCTCGTGAGAACATCTCATAAAGTAACAAAGGATGACACTCGTCCCATAAATCAACATTGTGACAGAAGACAGCGTTTTATTAGATCACACTTCTTTAGTTATATTTGTAAGTAATTGTAAAACTGGAGGTTGTATCATCTTATGATACCTAGTCAGTCCTTTTTCAGCCCGTCAATCATACTTGGCTTAAAGTCCATTACAATTTGTCACAAGCAGATCAGGGTTGTTTTATTTTGGTGATCTTTGTCCAGACCTTTTTGGTGTTTTTATTTATGCAGGTATTTTCTATCTTCCTAGTATTGTCTTCATTAATATAGTTGTTCTTATTGGTTATTTCACTTGTTAGATATCCATCCATCTCCATTCAGCTGTTGATGCCAGATTCATCCATACAACAAATACAGAGGAATGAATATCCCAGATGGTTTATGGTCCAATGTGTATATTAGACATGATTGTGTCTAAACAGACTGCTTTCAGTCTGTTTAAGCCTTTAAGGCTCGTAAAGACACACGCAAGGAGGTTTTCCAATGCCTCGCAAAGAAGGGCACCTATTGGTAGATGGGAAGAAATATAGAAAACAGACATTGAAGATCCCTTTGAGCATAGTGAAGTTATTAATTACACTTTGGATGGTGTATTAATACACCCAGTCACTACAAAATACAGGCGTCCTTCCTAACTCAGTTGCCAGAGAGGAAAGAAATTAACTTTCTGTCCTCAACGCAAAGCATTGTTTTGGGCAAATCCAACACATCACATTACTGAGTACCACTCTTCATATGTTCCAGCATAGTGGTGGCTGCATCATGTTATGCGTATGGTTGTCATTGTTAAGGACTGGGGAGTTTTTCAGGATTAAGAAGGAACACAATGGAGATAAGCACAGACAGAATCCTAGAGGAAAACCTGGTTCAGTCTGTTTTCCACCAGACACTGGGTGATGAATTCACCTTTCAGCAGGACAATAACCTAAAACACAAGGCCAAATATACACTGGAGTTGCTTAACAAGGTAACTGAGTGGCCTAGCTACAGTTAGGACTTAAATCGTCTTTAAAATCTATGGCAAGACTTTGTCTTAAAATGGCTGTCTAGCAATGATCACCAACCAACTTGACAGAGTTTACAGAATTTAAAACATATTGTACAATCCAGGTGTGCAAAACTGTAAGAGAGTTACTGAGAAAGACAGCTGTAATCACTGCCAAAGGTGCTTCTACAAAGTATTGACTCGGGTGTAAATGAGATTGTACATTATGTATTTAAACATTTCCAAAACATGTTTTCACTTAGTCATTATGGGGTATTATGTGTAGATGGGTGAAGAAAAATATATATTTAATCAATTTTGAATTCAGGCTGTAACACAACAAAATCTGGAATAAGTCAAGTGGTATGAATACTTTCTGAAAGCACTGTAAATATATGGTTAATCAAAATAGCCAGAGTGATGCACTTAATGGAACCTAGTTGGTAAGGAATTTGCGCTCAGGAACAGCCATTGAAGAAAAGTGAACCAACAAGCATCGGAGAAAGAACACAAGATGTTGTTTTAGCTGCTGGAAGGTTATTAAGAATTGACCTCACACAGTCAAAAGGTCAAAAGATCTGCCAATTTGGAATAGTTGGAGGCTATTGAAACAGTGGGTGATTCTGGAGTCATAGCAAAAAAATAAATCTTGGCACATAGATAATTAATCAAGACCTTGAGTATGTTTGATGTAATCCTAGAACCCTACCTTACATTTCTGCTTCTGCATGCTTTATGTAAACCGTTATATATTCTCCAGATGTAAACTGATGAACTTAACAAACCCTTTTGCCTCCAAACCCCATCCACGTGATTACATTATGCATCCGGAGAAGAAAAGCCAGCGAGGATCAGAATAATTCATATTGCTGTATCTGGGGCCAAGCAATCAACACACTGCTGCCTGCTGGAAACGTTGCCTGTTGCCAAGCTGTGTGTCTGCGTGTGTACACATCTGTCTGTGAACGTGCATGTACATGCATATGCGTGGTGTGTGTGTGCGTGTGTTTGTGTGCGTGTGTTTGTATGCGTGTGTTTGTGTGCGTGTGTTTGTGTGCGTGTGTGTGTGCGTGTGTGTGTGTGTGTGTGTGTGTGTGTGTGTGTGTGTGTGTGTGTGTGTGTGTGTGTGTGTGTGTGTGTGTGTGTGTGTGTTTGCGTGTGTGTGTGTGTGTTTACGAGCCTTAAAGGCTTGAACAGACTGAAAGCAGTTGAACAATCATGTCTAATATACACATTGGACCATAAACCATCTGGGATATTCATTCCTCAGTATTTGGTGTAAGCCTTGTTACGAACTATGCACGTCAAACACAACACTAGCATATGTGGTCAAACTGGGGCCAACCATATGATCTAGTTGGATGAATCCTATTTTTACATAAAGTGGCATACGGGAGGAAGTGGATCTTTCAAACAGTGGTATTATTCATAACAATGCCATGATACACATTAGGAGTTTAGAGATAGATGGGAGGGTTTTAGAGTTAGATGGGAGGGGTTTAGAGATAGATGGGAGGAGTTTAGAGATAGATTGGAGGGTTTTAGAGATAGATGGGAGGGGTTAATGGTAGCTGAAGGATGGGATTAAAAACAAGCAGAATATAACTTTGTGTGGTTCGCTCCAGGGACCTGCCTCAGCGGTAGAGCATAGAGTTTGTGTGGTTCGCTCCAGGGACCTGTCTCAGCGGTAGAGCGTAGAGTTGGTGTGGTTCGCTCCAGGGACCTGCCTCAGCGGTAGGACACCGAAGGTCTCTCCAAATTTAACCAACTAGAGATGTTGGGAGCTTTCGAATAAAAAAATTCATGCAAAATAATGAAGGAAAAGTTTTGAGGATTATAATAGATTAAGAAGAGCCACTCTGGGGGGGGGGGGTAGGCAAGGAAAGTCCTGTGAATACCGCTTTTTATTGTGTCAAAGTGAACCAATAGAAAGGGCTGCTTAGACAGGCAAAAATCCTGCATAGTATCGCTGTGGAGTATTGAGAAGTGTATCTCCATAGGTCTGAACAGGCAAGGTAGATTCTGTGGATACCGCCTTAGTTGCTAGGGGTCTGTACGGGCAGAATAGCTTCTGTGGATACCGCCTTGGTACAAAAAAAAACAAGGGTCTGTACGGGCAGAATAGACAAACCGTGGAAACCGCTCTGAGCATAAAACTAGAGGTCTGTAAGGACAGGAAAGAATAGGGAAATAAATGCCAAAACGTTGACTACAACGAGAACCAAGTGAATTGAGATACAAAATAAAGGCATGTAGAACAAGGGAATACACAGCAACAGAAAACATAAAAGTGGTAACGTTTGAAGTATACATATAGACAGAAAGAGAAAATAGATACAGAAATGTAGATACAGGAAATATAGATCATTGCTTTACATCAGGAACATTATTTCAGAGGGAAGTAACGTGGATATTATTAGGAGAAAATAGGGTTTGGTCAAACGAACCAAAGTTAAACGGTCCACTAGGAAAATATTTAAGAAGAGGAGAAGAGGAGTGGTTCCTTAAAGGGAGATGAGACAAGGGAACACAGAATAGTGTGAATACTACAAGAAGCTAAAGGGATAAAAACACATTTTTGGAAAGAATCAGAGTAACAAAGATGTACTTGGACAAAGATCTAGTCTAACAGGTCAGAAGAAGATTAACAGAAATACAAAACCTAGAGGAAGTAGGGAGAGAGCTGGGGAAGTATGATTGGGAGAAATTGGACTGTAAAAAGGATAGGGAAAACACGTGAAGAACTAGCTCAAACTAAATACCTACATTTTGTGGTAGTACCCATAGATACCCAGGTAGAACAATACCTAGATATAGGAGAACAAGAAGGGTTTGAGAGAGGGGAAGGAGTTATGGGACAACAGATAAAGGAACCAGAGATAGAAATATCAGTAGTACTGCGACAGGTGGAGGACAATTAAAAGAGCAGTAATACAAAAACCATAAACAGTCTCTAGTCTAACATTGAGGAAGATACTGGTAACCATAAAACCCAACACAACAACAAAGGGAAACGCTGGCAGTGGGAAGACCAAGACTACAAGCTGCAGAAATGAACAGAACAACAGTAGAAATCCTGGGTGCCAGGTATCCCAGGTATCCCTGTACAAAGAAGAACTGATGAAGACTTCCAAGATGAAGAAGAAATGGGAACAATGCACCAAGAAAATGGGAACAGTAAAAAACATAAAGCACCGAATGGGAACAGTAAAAAACATAAAGCACCGAATGGGAACAGTAAAAAACATAAAGCACCGAATGGGAACAGTAAAAAACATAAAGCACCGAATGGGAACAGTAAAAAACATAAAGCACCGAATGGGAACAGTAAAAAACATAAAGCACCGAATGGGAACAGTAAAAAACATAAAGCACCGAATGGGAACAGTAAAAAACATAAAGCACCGAATGGGAACAGTAAAAAACATAAAGCACCGAATGGGAACAGTAAAAAACATAAAGCACCGAATGGGAACAGTAAAAAACATAAAGCACCGAATGGGAACAGTAAAAAACATAAAGCACCGAATGGGAACAGTAAAAAACATAAAGCACCGAATGGGAACAGTAAAAAACATAAAGCACCGAATGGCCAGAAGGAGGAACGTTTGATGTCTCAGTGTGTGAGGAAATGGGAACAGTAAAAAACATAAAGCACCGAATGGCCAGAAGGAGGAACGTTTGATGTCTCAGTGTGTGAGGATATGGGAACAGTAAAAAACATAAAGCACCGAATGGCCAGAAGGAGGAACGTTTGATGTCTCAGTGTGTGAGGAAATGGGAACAGTAAAAAACATAAAGCACCGAATGGCCAGAAGGAGGAACGTTTGATGTCTCAGTGTGTGAGGAAATGGGAACAGTAAAAAACATAAAGCACCGAATGGCCAGAAGGAGGAACGTTTGATGTCTCAGTGTGTGAGGAAATGGGAACAGTAAAAAACATAAAGCACCGAATGGCCAGAAGGAGGAACGTTTGATGTCTCAGTGTGTGAGGAAATGGGAACAGTAAAAAACATAAAGCACCGAATGGCCAGAAGGAGGAACGTTTGATGTCTCAGTGTGTGAGGATATGGGAACAGTAAAAAACATAAAGCACCGAATGGCCAGAAGGAGGAACGTTTGATGTCTCAGTGTGTGAGGAAATGGGAACAGTAAAAAACATAAAGCACCGAATGGCCAGAAGGAGGAACGTTTGATGTCTCAGTGTGTGAGGAAATGGGAACAGTAAAAAACATAAAGCACCGAATGGCCAGAAGGAGGAACGTTTGATGTCTCAGTGTGTGAGGAAATGGGAACAGTAAAAAACATAAAGCACCGAATGGCCAGAAGGAGGAACGTTTGATGTCTCAGTGTGTGAGGAAATGGGAACAGTAAAAAACATAAAGCACCGAATGGCCAGAAGGAGGAACGTTTGATGTCTCAGTGTGTGAGGAAATGGGAACAGTAAAAAACATAAAGCACCGAATGGCCAGAAGGAGGAACGTTTGATGTCTTTGTGTGTGAGGAAATGGGAACAGTAAAAAACATAAAGCACCGAATGGCCAGAAGGAGGAACGTTTGATGTCTCAGTGTGTGAGGAAATGGGAACAGTAAAAAACATAAAGCACCGAATGGCCAGAAGGAGGAACGTTTGATGTCTCAGTGTGTGAGGAAATGGGAACAGTAAAAAACATAAAGCACCGAATGGCCAGAAGGAGGAACGTTTGATGTCTCAGTGTGTGAGGAAATGGGAACAGTAAAAAACATAAAGCACCGAATGGCCAGAAGGAGGAACGTTTGATGTCTCAGTGTGTGAGGAAATGGGAACAGTAAAAAACATAAAGCACCGAATGGCCAGAAGGAGGAACGTTTGATGTCTCAGTGTGTGAGGAAATGGGAACAGTAAAAAACATAAAGCAAGCAAAAAGGTAAAAAGAGAGAAAAGAAATTAGAAAAAGAGGAGGAAGTGTTGAATGGAAGGAGAAGGTTGCTATAAAACATACAGAAAGCTAGAGAAATGCTAAAGAAGGACAATGAAAAAGCAGAAGGAAAGAGAGTGAATTGGTCTGTGGAACCCCGGCATACACCCATGGACAACCCTGTATACACCCATGGACAACCCTGTATACACCCATGGACAACCCGGTGGTGTCAGGGATGGTGAAAATAAAAGGAGAAGTAGAACTGGAGGAAGATAGGGAGATCCTCCTGAAGAAGGAACCAGGGGAGGACAGAGAAAAATGAACAAGGTATAAAAAAAACTAGGAAAACTTGACTGTTGAAGGGCTAAGGGAGGTCCTGGAAAAAATGCAGGGTAAAGATACTGAAGAGAGGCCCTCCCTAACGGAACAAGAGATGAAAACCGTTGATGAAGTTAGTATACAAATAGAGAATGAAATAGGAGGATGGAAAACAAATCTGCAAGAAAACCCAAGACGGGAAGAAGGGCCCCTAGGGAACGGGAACCTGAATCAAGAGGATGGTCCCGGGGAGAAGAGAGGCTATGAGAGAGAAAGGGACTAAAAGAGCCAGACAGATACGGGAACCCAGGGGCACCATGTCCCACTCATATGGTACTGGGCCTTCCAAGGGGGCTTGGTGTCTTGTTTCATATGGTACTGGGCCTTCCAAGGGGGCTTGGTGTCTTGTTTCATATGGTACTGGGCCTTCCAAGGGGGCTTGGTGTCTTGTTTCATATGGTACTGGGCCTTCCAAGGGGGCTTGGTGTCTTGTTTCATATGGTACTGGGCCTTCCAAGGGGGCTTGGTGTCTTGTTTCATATGGTACTGGGCCTTCCAAGGGGGCTTGGTGTCTTGTTTCATATGGTACTGGGCCTTCCAAGGGGGCTTGGTGTCTTGTTTCATATGGTACTGGGCCTTCCAAGGGGGCTTGGTGTCTTGTTTCATATGGTACTGGGCCTTCCAAGGGGGCTTGGTGTCTTGTTTCATATGGTACTGGGCCTTCCAAGGGGGCTTGGTGTCTTGTTTCATATGGTACTGGGCCTTCCAAGGGGGCTTGGTGTCTGGTTTCATATGGTACTGGGCCTTCCAAGGGGGCTTGGTGTCTTGTTTCATATGGTACTGGGCCTTCCAAGGGGGCTTGGTGTCTTGTTTCATATGGTACTGGGCCTTCCAAGGGGGCTTGGTGTCTTGTTTCATATGGTACTGGGCCTTCCAAGGGGGCTTGGTGTCTTGTTTCATATGGTACTGGGCCTTCCAAGGGGGCTTGGTGTCTGGTTTCATATGGTACTGGGCCTTCCAAGGGGGCTTGGTGTCTTGTTTCATATGGTACTGGGCCTTCCAAGGGGGCTTGGTGTCTTGTTTCATATGGTACTGGGCCTTCCAAGGGGGCTTGGTGTCTGGTTTCATATGGTACTGGGCCTTCCAAGGGGGCTTGGTGTCTTGTTTCATATGGTACTGGGCCTTCCAAGGGGGCTTGGTGTCTTGTTTCATATGGTACTGGGCCTTCCAAGGGGGCTTGGTGTCTTGTTTCATATGGTACTGGGCCTTCCAAGGGGGCTTGGTGTCTGGTTTCATATGGTACTGGGCCTTCCAAGGGGGCTTGGTGTCTTGTTTCATATGGTACTGGGCCTTCCAAGGGGGCTTGGTGTCTTGTTTCATATGGTACTGGGCCTTCCAAGGGGGCTTGGTGTCTGGTTTCATATGGTACTGGGCCTTCCAAGGGGGCTTGGTGTCTTGTTTCATATGGTACTGGGCCTTCCAAGGGGGCTTGGTGTCTTGTTTCATATGGTACTGGGCCTTCCAAGGGGGCTTGGTGTCTTGTTTCATATGGTACTGGGCCTTCCAAGGGGGCTTGGTGTCTGGTTTCATATGGTACTGGGCCTTCCAAGGGGGCTTGGTGTCTTGTTTCATATGGTACTGGGCCTTCCAAGGGGGCTTGGTGTCTGGTTTCATATGGTACTGGGCCTTCCAAGGGGGCTTGGTGTCTTGTTTCATATGGTACTGGGCCTTCCAAGGGGGCTTGGTGTCTGGTTTCATATGGTACTGGGCCTTCCAAGGGGGCTTGGTGTCTTGTTTCATATGGTACTGGGCCTTCCAAGGGGGCTTGGTGTCTTGTTTCATATGGTACTGGGCCTTCCAAGGGGGCTTGGTGTCTTGTTTCATATGGTACTGGGCCTTCCAAGGGGGCTTGGTGTCTTGTTTCATATGGTACTGGGCCTTCCAAGGGGGCTTGGTGTCTTGTTTCATATGGTACTGGGCCTTCCAAGGGGGCTTGGTGTCTTGTTTCATATGGTACTGGGCCTTCCAAGGGGGCTTGGTTTCTGGTTTCATATGGTACTGGGCCTTCCAAGGGGGCTTGGTGTCTTGTTTCATATGGTACTGGGCCTTCCAAGGGGGCTTGGTGTCTTGTTTCATATGGTACTGGGCCTTCCAAGGGGGCTTGGTGTCTTGTTTCATATGGTACTGGGCCTTCCAAGGGGGCTTGGTGTCTTGTTTCATATGGTACTGGGCCTTCCAAGGGGGCTTGGTGTCTTGTTTCATATGGTACTGGGCCTTCCAAGGGGGCTTGGTGTCTTGTTTCATATGGTACTGGGCCTTCCAAGGGGGCTTGGTGTCTTGTTTCATATGGTACTGGGCCTTCCAAGGGGGCTTGGTGTCTTGTTTCATATGGTACTGGGCCTTCCAAGGGGGCTTGGTGTCTGGTTTCATATGGTACTGGGCCTTCCAAGGGGGCTTGGTGTCTTGTTTCATATGGTACTGGGCCTTCCAAGGGGGCTTGGTGTCTTGTTTCATATGGTACTGGGCCTTCCAAGGGGGCTTGGTGTCTGGTTTCATATGGTACTGGGCCTTCCAAGGGGGCTTGGTGTCTTGTTTCATATGGTACTGGGCCTTCCAAGGGGGCTTGGCGTCTGGTTTCATATGGTACTGGGCCTTCCAAGAGGGCTTGGCGTCTGGTTTCATATGGTACTGGGCCCTCCACCTTAATGCATATGGGACTTGCTGATTTCACCAGTCCAACATCTGTATCATGTTGTGCCCCCACCAGGGACCAGTGTCACACTGATTCCATGAAAGTGCTAAAATGATTAGCAGAAGGGGGGTACAAGGTCTCAAAACAAAACTCCAGTACTGCCAACCCCAAGTTGAATATCTACGACAAACCATTGCACATGGAACCAAGGCAATATCACCAGGACAGCTAGAAGGGATTAGCAAAGCACCACTTCCTCAAACAGTGGCTCAGATGCTGACATTTTTGGGAATGACCGGATTCAGTTCAGACTGGATAGAGGACTATGTGGTAAAAACATCCCCTCTGCGAGAAATTATGAAAGAGGCAGGACAGCTAGACCTCAGGGCAAGTCTTGAATGGAACAATGACGCCCTCATTGCTTTGAAACACAGAAAAAAGAGATGCAATCCGCCCCGGCTCTGGCAGTCCCTGATTACACAATTTGTTTTTGCTGTATGTGGCAAACAGGTGTGACAGGTATGTAGCAGCAGTACTTATGCAGGAAACATGTAGTGGAAGACTGTAACAACCTATTGCATACTATAGTACTAAATTGGACTCAGTTGCCCAGGGATATCCACCTTGTTATCAGGGCCAGGCTGCACTGCAATATGCACATGACAGGGCATCCACCCTTACCATGGGATAACGATGTACATACATCAGAAAATAGTGGAGTTGATAGAACAGGGAAAGTTTGTCTTAACCAATGCCAGGACCTTGGAATACATGAACCTGTTGACCTATCTAGATGTTTCCATTAAACGGTGCAACACAGCAAACCCAGCTGAAAGTATTCTGCTAGGGTTTCAGGGACAAGCACATGATTGTGTAGCAGAATCTCAAACATTTACCAGACTTAGATCAGATCTAGAGTCTACTCCATTGCTTAACACAGGAGGAAATAACTTGGAAGAATAATTTGTGGATGGATCCTGTTACAAGGATGTTGGATATGCAGTGGTGCAAAAACAAGGAAAAGAGTTTAAAAAGGTAATTGCAAAACCCTGTCCACAGCCATGCTCAGCCCAGCTGACTGAACTAAAAGCACTAACTGCGGCATGTATACTAGGGAAAGGAAAATATTTATTTATTAATTCAACGCCCATACAGGTGGAAGGGAGTACGACGTGGTACCATCTGAACCACTGCACCAGGGTCCCAGAAGGAGCCGGAGCATCACCAACGGACCATGAAGAAGTGGAGGAGTCGGAGACACCTGAGGGAACTCAGGAAGAAGTAGAGGCAAGTGTGACTGTCGGCGCAGGCATCAAAGGACAGCAAGCACCCTCTCCTGAAGACCAGGAGAATCAGGAAATGTGGTCCGATGATGTGGGGGATCCTGTTAATAGGATATCTGTTGTGGATAATACTCTAGACACAGGTAACAACCAAGGATATCAAGAAAACACGGGAAGTTAGGGACAAGGGGACTTTCCCACCATTGATTTCTCTGCCCTTGCATGGGCATTCGAGTGATACTTGGAAGCCAGAACAATTGGGGAACTATGGATCAACACTGACAGAAGCACACCCTGATGTGAGAAATTTAGAGGAAAGAGACACTTGCCTCCTCGCAATTATGATTCAGGCTATTCCAGAGCAATCTAAAGAAGTGAAATGTACAGTGAGAGGATTAGTGGACACTATAAATCACCAATTACCTGTTTTATATTAAGAAAAGAAAATGGAGCAAAAGTAGAACGGCTCTGGCACACAGAATTGAACATGACGTGACAAAATGTCAAATGTAGTGCGGCAGGAATAAGCATGACTAGAGAAGAGGCTAGAGTATGGACAAAAGACTGGTCAGGGGCAAGCAGAGTTCGGTAATCCAGAGTAGTGGGGCAAAGGTACAAGATGGCAGGCAGGCTCGGGGTCAGGGCAGTCAGAAATGGTCAACACAGGGAAAACTAGAAGACAGTAACTGTACAGGGACCCCTGTGTTGATGATCAGCGTAGTGGAGGTGTTGTTGCCTACCTTTACTACCTGGGGTCTGCCTGTCAGGAAGTCCAGGACCCAGTTGCACAGGGCGGGGTTCAGACCCAGGGCCAGAGCTTAATAAGGAGCTTGGAGGGTACAATGGTGTTGAAGGCTGAGCTATAGTCAATTAACAGAATTCTTACATAGTTATTCTTCTTGTCCAGATGGGATAGGACAGTGTGCAGTGCGATGGCGATTGCATTAACCGTGGATCTGTTGGGGCGGTATGCAAATTGCAGTGGGTCTAGGGTGTTGGGTAAGGTGGAGGTGATATGCTCCTTAACTAACCTCTCAAAGCACTTCAGGATGACAGAAGTGAGTGTACAGGGCGATAGTCATTTAGGTAAGTTACCATCACTTTCTTGAGTACAGGAACAATGGTGGCCATCTTGAAGCAAGTGGGGACAACAGACTGGAATAGGGAGAGATTGAATATGTCCGTAAACACACCAGCCAGCTAGTATGCGTATGCTCTGAGAACGCGGTTAGGGATGCTGTCTGGACCGGCAGCCTTGTGAGGCTTAACACGCTTAAATATCTTACTCACGTCGGCTACAGCGAACGACAGCTCACAGTCCTCAGGAGCGGCTGTGTCGACGGCACTGTATTATCCTCAAAGTGGGCGAAGAAGGTGTTTATCTTGTCTGGGCGCAAGACGTCGGTGTCCGTGACGTGGCTGGTTTCCCCTTTATAATCCATGATTGTCTATAGAACCTGCCACATACGTCTGGTGTCTGAGACGTTGAATTGTTACTCCACTTTGTCTCTAAACTGATGTTTTACCTGTTTGATTGCCTTATGGAGTGAATACCTACACTGTTTGTATTCTACCATATTCCCAGTCACCTTGCCATGGTTAAACGCGGTGGTTCGCACTTTCAGTTTTGCATGAATGCTGCCATCTATCCACAGTTTCTGGTTAGGGTAGGTTTTAATAGTCACAGTGGGAACAACATCCGCTATACACTTCCTGATGAAGTCAGTCACTTTGTCAGTGTATGCGTCAATGTTATTCTCAGAGGCAAACCGGAACTGTCCCAATCCTCTTGATCAAAACAGTCTTGAAGCATGGATTACGATTGGTCAGACCAGTGTTGCATAGCCCTTAGCACGGGCACTTCCTGTTTGAGTACAAGGGTGAGGGCCTTGTAGCCACCCCGGAAGGGAGAGTAACAATGGTTGAGAGTTTTTGAAGTGTGAGTACTACTGGCAATGTGTTGGACAACTTCAGTACCGTTTCCTCAGATTTCCTTTATTAATGTCCCCAGCTATAATAAATTAGGCTTCAGGATATGCAGTTTCCAGTTTGCACAAGGTCCAGTGTAGTTCCTTGAGAGCTGTCTTGGTATCAGCTTAAGGGGGAATATACATGGCTGTGACGATAACCGAGGTATTCTAGTCCGGCGAACAAAAGGACTTGAGTTAATCATGAAACATACACCTCCGCCTTTCTTCTTCCTGGAGAGTTATTAATTCCTGTCTGCACGATGTACTGTACATACAGGGTCAGTTCCAGTACCATACTAGATACAGGGTCAGTTCCAGTACCATACTAGATACAGGGTCAATTCCAGTACCATACTAGATACAGGGTCAGTTCCAGTACCATACTAGATACAGGGTCAGTTCCAGTACCATACTATATACAGGGTCAGTTCCAGTACCATACTATATACAGGGTCAGTTCCAGTACCATACTATATACAGGGTCAGTTCCAGTACCATACTATATACAGGGTCAGTTCCAGTACCATACTATATACAGGGTCAGTTACAGAACCATACTACCAAGTACTTGTATCATGTGACTACCTCAAGCTCTAAACCCTCAGAGGTAGTAATCACACCTGTGTGGAGAAGGGCATTCTTCTTACCAAACCACATGACCTTTGTTTTGGAAGGGTTGGAATGGAATGGAATGGAATGGAATGGTCTACCGTATAAAAAGCTTTGGCCAAGTCATGTATTCTATATCAGATGCATTCTGTATCAGATGTATTCTGTATCAGATGTATTCTGTATCAGATGTATTCTGTATCAGATGTATTCTGTATCAGATGTATTCTGTATCAGATGTATGTATTCTGTATCAGATGTATGTATTCTGTATCAGATGTATGTATTCTGTATCAGATGTATGTATTCTGTATCAGATGTATGTATTCTGTATCAGATGTATGTATTCTGTATCAGATGGATGAATTCTGTATCAGATGGATGAATTCTGTATCAGATGTATGGCACATCAGATGTATGGCAATGTTCCATCTGCCCAAAAACAGCCATCATCAGACCACTTCTTAAAAAACCCACCCTTGATCCAGATGCATTTGCAAATTATAGGCCTGTTTCCAATCTCCCATTCCTCTCCAAAGTACTGGAAAAAGTTGTTGCCGCCCACCTCCAGGATCATCTTAAACACAACAAACTTTACGAAAAAAAATTCCAGTCTGGTTTCAGCACGGAAACGGCCCTGGTTAGAGTCACAAATGATCTACGTATGACAGCTGATGCTGGTTCACCATCCCTCCTCATACTCCTCGATCTGACTGCTGCTTTCGATACTGTGGATCATGGCATACTCCTCAACCGGCTACATCAAACCATTGGACTCACTAACACTGCTCTTAACTGGTTTAAATCATACCTCACTAACAGAACAGAGTACATTTCACTTGGAAGTGCAAGGTCCTGGCAACACACAGTCACCTGAGGGGTCCCCCAGGGGTCAGTCCTTGGCCCCATTCTCTTCATCACTTATCATCTCCCTCGGTCATGTCATTAGCCGCTATGGAGTCTCATTTCACTGCTATGCTGATGACACACAACTGTACATGAAATCGGAAACACATGCCTCTGCAACTTCATCAACATCATTTCCGTCTTCAACACTCACCGCCTGTCTGGAGGAGATAAAGGTGTGGATGAAACAAAACTTCCTCCAGTTAAACAGCTCCAAAACTGAGGCAATTCTTGTTGGCACCCCACATCAAACCCAGTCTTCCTCCATAACTGGTATAACTATCTCTGGTCATGACATTCCCCTCTCCACAACTGTCACCAATCTTGGTGTAAGATTTGACCCACAACTCACCTTCGCAGCCCATATCAAAAACCTCTGCAAGATTTCATTCTACCATCTCAGAAATATTGCAAAACTCCGTTCCACACTCACCTTAGCAGATGCTGAAATACTGGTCCACGCCTTTATCTCCTCCAGACTGGACTACTGTAATGCACTTCTCATCGGGATCCCTAACAAAAGCCTGCAGAGACTGCAGTATGTTCAGAATAGTGCTGCAAGGATCTTGATGAGAGTGCGAAAATACGACCACATCACACCCATTCTTCATTCACTTCACTGGCTTCCTGTTTCTGCCAGGATTGAATATAAGGTCGCCTTTCTTACCCACCAGTGCATCTATGGAAATGCCCCCCCCCATCTGAAAGAACTTCTCACTCCTCTAACTACAACTCCATCTCTCCGTTCAACAAACTCAAACCGCCTCCTTCTCCCCAAGACTAAGCTCAGCACCATGGGTGATCGGGCTTTCTGTTCTGCTGCTCCTCGTATCTGGAATGCCCTCCCCGACCATCTGAGGTCAGCTCAAACTATTGAGACTTTTAAAAAGGGACTAAAAACATATATTTTTAGGAGAACTTATTTAACTAATATGTCTTTGTATTTTATATTGATTTTTTTGACCATGCTTTTATGATCTTAACTGTAGCACTTTGAGATTTGAGCCAAATGTAAAGTGCATTACAAATAAAATGTATTATTATTATTATTATTCTGTATCAGATGTATTCTGTATCAGATGTATTCTATATCTCTGACTTTGTATATTACATATTTCGTTTTGGTTAAAACATTTTCATGTTATGGTCAAAACCCTTTTTCAATATGTTATTCAGCTGTAAAGGGGTTGTTAATTAGTACATTCAGACGGACGTAAAGGTCATATCATATTATGTGACATATTGTGTATGGCCTTGAGGCTACTACTGCTGTGGCCCTTAACTCTGCAACCAGTACGTGAGTGTGTGTTACTTTATAGTCATATTCTTATGTTTTATTATCTCTTATTGTTGTTGCATTGTCCAGAAGGAACCTGTAAGGAAGTATGTTGCTGGATGGTGTTTACCATGTGTATCCCGTACATACAGTGGGGCAAAAAGGTATTTAGTCAGCCACCAATTGTGCAAGTTCTCCCACTTAAAAAGATGAGAGAGGCCTGTAATTTACATCATAGGTACACTTCAACTATGAGAGACAAAATGAGAAAAGAAAATCCAGAAAATCACATTGTAGGATTTTTAATGAATTTATTTGCAAATTATGGTGGAAAATAAGTATTTGGTCAATAACAAAAGTTTATCTCAATACTTTGTTATATACCCTTTGTTGGCAATGCCAGAGGTCAAACGTTTTCTGTAAGTCTTCACAAGGTTTTCACACACTGTTGCTGGTATTTTGGCCCATTCCTCCATGCAGATCTCCTCTAGAGCAGTGATGTTTCGGGGCTGTCGCTGGGCAACACGGACTTTCAACTCCCTCCAAAGATTTTCTATGGGGTTGAGATCTGGAGACTGGCTAGGTCACTCCAGGACCTTGAAATGTTTCTTACGAAGCCACTCCTTCGTTGCCCGGGCGGTGTGTTTGGGATCATTGTCATGCTGAAAGACCCAGCCACGTTTAATCTTCAATGCCCTTGCTGATGGAAGGAGGTTTTCACTCAAAATCTCACGATACATGGCCCCATTCATTCTTTCCTTTACACGGATCAGTCGTCCGGGTTCCTTTGCAGAAAAACAGCCCCAAAGCATGATGTTTCCACCCCCATGCTTCACAGTAGGTACGGTGTTCTTTGGATGCAACTCAGCATTCTTTCTCCTCCAAACACGACGAGTTGAGTTTTTACCAAAAAGTTCTATTTTGGTTTCATCTGACCATATGACATTCTCCCAATCCTCTTCTGGATCATCCAAATGCTCTCTAGCAAACTTCAGATGGGCCTGGACATGTATTGGCTTAAGCAGGGGGACACGTCTGGCACTGCAGGATTTGAGTCCCTGGCGGCGTAGTGTGTTACTGATGGTAGCCTTTGTTACTTTGGTCCCAGCTCTCTGCAGGTCATTCACTAGGTCCCCCTGTGTGGTTCTGGGATTTTTGCTCACCGTTCTTGTGATCATTTTGACCCCACAGGGTGACCCCACGTGGAGCCCCAGATCGAGGGAGATTATCAGTGGTCTTGTATGTCTTCCATTTCCTAATAATTGCTCCCACAGTTGATTTCTTCACACCAAGCTGCTTACCTATTGCAGATTCAGTCTTCCCAGCCTGGTGCAGGTCTACAATTTTGTTTCTGGTGTCCTTTGACAGCTCTTTGGTCTTGGCCATAGTGGAGTTTGGAGTGTGACTGTTTGAGGTTGTGGACAGGTGTCTTTTATACTGATAACAAGTTCAAACAGGTGCCATTAATACAGGTAACGAGTGGAGGACAGAGGAGCCTCTTAAAGAAGAAGTTACAGGTCTGTGAGAGCCAGAAATCTTGCTTGTTTGTAGGTGACCAAATACTTATTTTCCACCATAATTTGCAAATAAATTCATTAAAAATCCTACAATGTGATTTTCTGGAATTTTTTTTCTCATTTTGTCTCTCATAGTTGAAGTGTACCTATGATGAAAATTACAGGCCTCTCTCATCTTTTTAAGTGGGAGAACTTACACAATTGGTGGCTGACTAAATACTTTTTTGCCCCACTGTATGACTAATAAAACTTCTGTGTGTGTTGATGCTGTCAGGCTCTGGCCATAGAGAAGCCTTTTGCTTCTCTATGTAGCCATGGTCAGAGTCTGACAGGTCCCTATTTTCCGTTTCTAGGTGGTGGTTTGTGGTGGATCCCTAATTAGAGGCAGCTGCAGTGCATTGTCTCTAATTAGGGATCCTACATATGTTTGTATGTTCCACACCTGGGTGTGGGTCATTATATCAAAGTCACAGACAAGTGTGTTATGTTTTTTTGTTGGATCGTGGTTTATTTGTATAGTTTGTCAGTGTGTTAATTTGTCGATTAATATTAATAAACGATGTCGAACTTCAACTGTGCTGCGCCTTGGTCTCAGTCAACACCCTCTCGTGACAGAATGACCCACCATTTAGTCCGGTGCCTCCAGTGCCGGCTCCACGCACCCGACCTCCGGTGCACTTCCCCAGTCCAGGACGTTCCGTGCCGGCTCCACGCACCCGACCTCCAGTGCGTGCGCCCAGCCAGGTGCCTCCAGTACAGGCTACACGCACTCGACCTCCCGGGCCAGAGCGGTCCGCTCCACCGGTGCCCAGTCCGGGTCCAGCCGTCTGCTTCGCTCCAGGGCCAGAGCAGTCCGTTCCACCGGGGCCCAGTCCGGGTCCGGTTGGCTGCCCTGCCTCCATGCCGAAGCAGTCCGCTCCACCAGTGCCCAGTCCGGGTCCGGCCGTCTGCTCCACTCCAGGGCCAGAGCATTCTGTTCCACCGGGGCCCAGTCCGGGGCCGGTCGTCTGCTCCGCTCCAGTGCCAGAGGAGTCCTCTCCACCGGTGCCCAGTCCGGGTCCGGTCGACTTCCCCGCTCCAGTGCCAGAGCAGTCCGTTTGCCCCACCAGTGCCCAGTCCGGGCCCGGTTATATGCCCCGCTCAATGGCCGGAGCCATTTACCCCACTGGGGCCCAGTCCGGGCCCGGTTATTGGCCCCGTTCCATGGCTGGAGCCATCTACCCCACCGGTGCCCAGTCCGGGCCCGGTTATTTGCCCCGCTCCATGGCCGGAGCCGTTCGCCACACCGGGGCCAGAACCGCCACCGACTAACTAGATTCCCTCCCTAATCCATGTGTGTGTTTATTGGTGGGCGTTCGGGAGTCCGCGCCTTTTGGGGGGGGGGGTACTGTCAGGCAGAAGCCTTTTGCTTCTCTATGTAGCCATGGTCAGAGTCTGACAGGTCCCTATTTTCCGTTTCTAGGTGGTGGTTTGTGGTGGATCCCTAATTAGAGGCAGCTGCAGTGCATTGTCTCTAATTAGGGATCCTACATATGTTTATGTTTGTATGTTCCACACCATGGGGTGGGTCATTATATCAAAGTCACAGACAAGTAAGTGTGTTAGGTTTTTTGTTGGATCGTGGTTTATTTGTATAGTTCGTCAGTGTGTTAACTTGTCGATTAATATTAATAAACGATATCGAACTTCAACTGTGCTGCGCCTTGGTCTCTGTCAACACCCTCTCGTGACAGATGCACCCGGCAACCACATGGCCATTATTCTAACAGTCCTATCTCATTAGTCTATTTGGAAAACAAACAGGATAGTTGAAGCCTACAGTCTTTCTTTGTGGTATGGGTAAGAGTATCCAGTAGATGTTGGAGGCATCCTTCTCTGATTACTTGAAAATGGGTTATGGTTAGTAGTTCATTTAAGTTGATAATGAGTAATAATGTAGTCCTACTGTATGTGAAACAGGCTAGAGAATTGAAGCCTGCAGTCTTCGCATACTATGGTTATGGTTGCTAGAGGCAACCTTCTCTGATTGTTGATAATGTTTAGAAAGACAGGTATTTTATTGAACAGGTAGGATAGTATGTATGTAATCCATGTATGTCTAACTGTTTCTGAAAAGACAAATTCTATAGTCAATTGACTTTTCAACTCCAGTATGACCTATGAGTAATTCACCAAATTACCCCTATGTAATCCATGGGTGCATCCCAATTGGCTTCCCTATTCCCTATATAGTGCACTGTATACTTTTGACTAGGGCCCATAGTACTGTGGTCAAAAGTAGTGCACTATATAGGGAAAAGGGTGCCATTTGGCACGCATACACCCCCGGTCAAAAGTTTGGAATTGTCAGGCTCTGGTCATAGGGCAGCCTTTAGTTGTTTATGGTCAGAGCCTGACAGATTCTATATGTTCTGTTTCTATGTTGGTTTTGTGTTGGTCCCCAATTAGAGGCAGCTGCTCTGCATTGTCTCTAATTGGGGGCCATATTTAAGTGAATGTGTTTTCTGTCTCGGTGTCATTGTTTGAAAGTAGGTACAGTTAACCCACTGTCATGGTTTTGGCTTTATTTCCCCCTTTGTATTCAAGTTTGGTTTAATAAATATTATGTTGAACTATATCAGCGCTGCATGTTGGTCTACCACTCCTTTTGTGCATGACAGGAATATTACTCATTCAAGGGTTTTTCTTTATTTTTACTATTTTCTACATTGTAGAATAAAAGTGAAGACATCAGAACTATGAAATAAAACATATGGAATCATGTAGTAACCAAAAAAGTGTTAAACAAACCAAAATATATTTTATATTTGAGATTCAAATAGCCACCCTTTGCCTTGATGACAGCTTTGCACACTCTTGGCATTCTCTCAACCAGCTTCACCTGGAATGCTTTTCCATCAGTCTTGAAGGAGTTCCCACATATGCTGAGCACTTGTTGGCTGCTTTTCCTTCACTACGGTCCGACTCACAAACCATCTAAATTTGGTTGAGGTTGGAACCAAAAATCTCAAATTTGGACTCCAGACCAAAGGACAAATTTCCACCGCTCTAATGTCCATTGCTCGTGTTTCTTGGCCCAAGCAAGTCTCTTCTTATTATTGGTGTCCTTTGGTAGTGGTTTCTTTGCAGCAATTTGACCATGAAGGTCTGATTCACAGTCTCCTCTGAACAGTTGATGTTGAGTTGTGTCTGTTACTTGAACTCTGAATCATTTATTTGGGCTGCAATCTGAGGTTGGTAACTCTAATGAACGTATCCTCTGCAGCAGAGGTATTTCTGGGTCTTTCATTCCTGTGGCGGTCCTCATGAAGCTGGTTGAGAGAATACCATGACTATTCAAAGCTGTCATCAAGGCAAAGGGTGGTTATTTGAATTTGTTTAACACTTTTTTGGTTACTACATGATTCCATATGTGTTATGTCATAGTTTTGATATCTTCACTTTTATTCTACAATGTAAAAAATAGTGCAAATAAATAAAAACCCTTGAATGAGTAATATTCCAAACTTTTGACCGGGGGTGTACCATGAACTGAAAACCTCCGTTACATGTCTAACTGTCAAAGTGCTAACCTAACTTCAGAGTAAGTCTATTTGACCTCTAACTGATTGTCTGTTTTTATATGCAGTAGAGGCCAAGCTGTCAGATCCTGATAAATCCACTGACTTTAGAGACTTAGACACACTCCTGTAAAGACCAGCTAAGCACAAGGTGAAGGAGTTCTCATGATTTAAAACATCTCTCTCAGCTCTCACCTTTTGACCTAGCATCGGTTAGAGGAAGAGATCCCTCAATGGGATTAAAATAAAACCTTGAGTTTAAATGTGGACTACTGATATTAAACATTGAGTTTAAATGTGGACTACTGATATTAGCTATCAAAACTGTGTAAGAATGTAATACCATGTTCAGAATAACAATTCAATTCAAAGTCTATGGGGGTCAGATGGCATCATTCTATGGGGCAGATGGCATCATTCTTTGCGTCACGTTGCCATGAACTACGAAGGAGTTGTTGCGTTATCTGACGTGAGACAATGCGACTGAAGTTGATAGGGATAATGTGGAGTATTGATAATGAAGATGACAGCCATCTGATGAAGTCATATGAGGATACAGTGTGTGACTGACTGGATCCATTTGTTGTTTGTAGACTGTAAGCTTTGATCATGTGGATTTTTAGCAAAATAAATGTTTAAAGCAATGAATAATTGAAGAACTTTGTTAAAAGTATAACTGGTTCAACCACCCATGACACGTCTATATATTTTTAGTATTAAGATGAGAAAACATCCCATGTGGTCTCAATAACACCACTGAGGAACAATAAGGATGTAATCTATGTGGTCTCAATAACACCACTGAGGAACAATAAGGATGGAATCTATGTGGTCTCAATAACACCACTGAGGAACAATAAGGATGGAATCTATGTGGTCTCAATAACACCACTGAGGAACAATAAGGATGGAATCTATGTGGTCTCAATAACACCACTGAGGAACAATAAGGATGGAATCTATGTGGTCTCAATAACACCACTGAGGAAAAATAAGGATGGAATCTATGTGGTCTCAATAACACCACTGAGGAACAATAAGGATGGAATCTATGTGGTCTCAATAACACCACTGAGGAACAATAAGGATGGAATCTATGTGGTCTCAATAACACCACTGAGGAACAATAAGGATGGAATCTATGTGGTCTCAATAACACCACTGAGGAACAATAAGGATGGAATCCATGTGGTCTCAATAACACCACTGAGGAACAATAAGGATGGAATCTATGTGGTCTCAATAACACCACTGAGGAACAATAAGGATGGAATCCATGTGGTCTCAATAACACCACTGAGGAAAAATAAGGATGGAATCTATGTGGTCTCAATAACACCACTGAGGAACAATAAGGATGGAATCCATGTGGTCTCAATAACACCACTGAGGAACAATAAGGATGGAATCTATGTGGTCTCAATAACACCACTGAGGAACAATAAGGATGGAATCTATGTGGTCTCAATAACACCACTGAGGAACAATAAGGATGGAATCTATGTGGTCTCAATAACACCACTGAGGAACAATAAGGATGGAATCCATGTGGTCTCAATAACACCACTGAGGAACAATAAGGATGGAATCTATGTGGTCTCAATAACACCACTGAGGAACAATAAGGATGGAATCTATGTGGTCTCAATAACACCACTGAGGAACAATAAGGATGGAATCCATGTGGTCTCAATAACACCACTGAGGAACAATAAGGATGGAATCTATGTGGTCTCAATAACACCACTGAGGAACAATAAGGATGGAATCTATGTGGTCTCAATAACACCACTGAGGAACAATAAGGATGGAATCCATGTGGTCTCAATAACACCACTGAGGAACAATAAGGATGGAATCTATGTGGTCTCAATAACACCACTGAGGAACAATAAGGATGGAATCTATGTGGTCTCAATAACACCACTGAGGAACAATAAGGATGGAATCTATGTGGTCTCAATAACACCACTGAGGAACAATAAGGATGGAATCCATGTGGTCTCAATAACACCACTGAGGAACAATAAGGATGGAATCTATGTGGTCTCAATAACACCACTGAGGAACAATAAGGATGGAATCTATGTGGTCTCAATAACACCACTGAGGAACAATAAGGATGGAATCCATGTGGTCTCAATAACACCACTGAGGAACAATAAGGATGGAATCTATGTGGTCTCAATAACACCACTGAGGAACAATAAGGATGGAATCTATGTGGTCTCAATAACACCACTGAGGAACAATAAGGATGGAATCTATGTGGTCTCAATAACACCACTGAGGAACAATAAGGATGGAATCCATGTGGTCTCAATAACACCACTGAGGAAAAATAAGGATGGAATCTATGTGGTCTCAATAACACCACTGAGGAACAATAAGGATGGAATCCATGTGGTCTCAATAACACCACTGAGGAACAATAAGGATGGAATCTATGTGGTCTCAATAACACCACTGAGGAACAATAAGGATGGAATCTATGTGGTCTCAATAACACCACTGAGGAACAATAAGGATGGAATCTATGTGGTCTCAATAACACCACTGAGGAACAATAAGGATGGAATCTATGTGGTCTCAATAACACCACTGAGGAACAATAAGGATGGAATCTATGTGGTCTCAATAACACCACTGAGGAACAATAAGGATGGAATCCTTCTTTGAAAGTGCCTGGACTGAGAGTTATTTGATCAGGCATAATAAGTCCAGCCACACAGCGCTATTAAAGCTTAAAACGCAGATCCCTTGGATGTAGAACAAAGCAATGGAAAAAACACTGATAAATTATTCACATCTAACTTGTCAAACCCCTCCCCCTCCTCTTCCTTTTATTAGTTGAAATCACTGTTTTGCTCAAAGACACTCCAAACTGATTCAACTCCTCTGAGCAGACAGAGGAGAGGAGAGGAGAGGAGAGGAGAGGAGAGGAGAGGAGAGGAGAGGAGAGGAGAGGAGAGGAGAGGAGAGGAGAGGAGAGGAGAGGAGAGGTTACTCACCCTTTCCTCCATCCCTGGTGTGTCATGAGAATCATGTTCTACTAAGATGTTCTGATGTTCTCCTCTCTGCCAACATTCTAGAGGAAGTGGAACACTGGAACAGTGGAACAAGCACCAGGGGATACAGTGCCATATTATTAAATGGTTGCATATATTGAATGGAGAATCAGACAGGAAGTGCAGACTAGTTCAGCACTAGTTCCTGTTCATGAAGTCACAGAAGCTGTTCACCCTTAGTGCAACCATGGATTATTGAATGGCTGATTCGATTATTAAATGGAGATTCGGATAGGAGTGTTGTAGACTATTATATTTCAGCACCTTAACAGTAGAACACTTGGAGTGATCCATATAGAACCTAGTCTCCTAGGGCACCAACACCACTAGGTCTAGGATTAATTATGGATTATCTTGGTCACGAGGCAGACATGCCAGAAGGTACCGCGATTCGAAACCAAAGTTTCCAGGCAAAACCTTAGCTGTGGTTTTGGTGAAGGTAGTTGATGCAAACTAGCCACTTGTGAAATGATGGTAGAGATGGTAGAGCATGGCACTTGCAACGAGAAGTGGTTGTGGGTTCGATTCCCACGGGGGACCAGTACAAAAAAAAGTATGAACATGTCTGCACTAACTAACTGTAAGTCTCTCTGGATAAGAGCGTCTGCTAAATGACTAGAATGGAAAAGTAATGAATCATGACCTGTGTGCTCTCCATCTCCATCTCCATCTCCATCTCCATCTCCATCTGGCTCCATTTTGTGTCCGGGGGATATTTACGCTAAGATGGCGCAGTACTGGATGGCCGCCGTTCTGCAACCAATCTCCGACCAACTTTTCTATGTTGTGATTCTTTAGTTGTTTATTTTTACGTTATTTTCTCTGAATGTATCCACTATAATCAGATCAGCAGTTACTAACCTCAACTCCAGATTCAACATCAGATCAGCAGTTACTAACCTCAACTCCAGATTCAACATCAGATCAACAGTTATTAACCTCAACTCCAGATTCAACATCAGATCAACAGTTATTAACCTCAACTCCAGATTCAACATCAGATCAGCAGTTACTAACCTCGACTCCAGATTCAACATCAGATCAACAGTTATTAACCTCAACTCCAGATTCAACATCAGATCAGCAGTTATTAACCTCAACTCCAGATTCAACATCAGATCAGCAGTTACTAACCTCGACTCCAGATTCAACATCAGATCAACAGTTATTAACCTCAACTCCAGATTCAACATCAGATCAACAGTTATTAACCTCAACTCCAGATTCAACATCAGATCAACAGTTATTAACCTCAACTCCAGATTCAACATCAGATCAGCAGTTACTAACCTCAACTCCAGATTCAACATCAGATCAGCAGATATTAACCTCAACTCCAGATTCAACATCAGATCAACAGTTATTAACCTCAACTCCAGATTCAACATCAGATCAACAGTTATTAACCTCAACTCCAGATTCAACATCAGATCAGCAGTTACTAACCTCAACTCCAGATTCAACATCAGATCAACAGTTATTAACCTCAACTCCAGATTCAACATCAGATCAACAGTTATTAACCTCAACTCCTGATTCAACATCAGATCAGCAGTTACTAACCTCAACTCCAGATTCAACATCAGATCAACAGTTATTAACCTCAACTCCAGATTCAACATCAGATCAGCAGTTACTAACCTCAACTCCAGATTCAACATCAGATCAGCAGTTACTAACCTCGACTCCAGATTCAACATCAGATCAACAGTGTCAGGCTCTAGCCATAGAGAAGCTTTGCTTCTCTATAGTTCTATGGTCAGAGTCTGGCAGATCTAGTATTTCTACGTCTGTGTGGTGTTGTGTGTGGGATCCCTAATTAGAGGCAGCTGCTATGCATTACCTCTAATTAGGGATCCTACTTATATGTCTGTGTTCCACTCCCTTGGCGTGGTTCATTGTTGTCGTATGTTGTCCCGTGTTCGTGCTACGTGTGTTTCCTTATATTATATTACATATTTGTTATTTTGTATAGATAGATAGATAGATAGATAGATAGATAGATAGATAGATAGATAGATAGATAGATAGATAGATAGATAGATAGATAGATAGATAGATAGATAGATAGATAGATAGATAGATAGATAGATAGATAGATAGATAGATAGGTACTTTATTGATCCCCGGGGGGGGAATTTCATTATCAAGCAGCTACAACAAAAACACAGGGCAGGTGCAAAATGCCACAACGAAAGTACACAAAAGACAGATACACGGTACATGATACATAGAGCGGCAGTATGAAAAAGTATAGAAATACAGGATATCTGGAGTGCAAAAAAAAGCTATGAAAAGGACATTGCGTAGTATGAGTGGTTGGCTGAATATGTACACTATACATTGGTGGATGTTGGATGGTTAACTATACTATACAGGTTGATGGCAGAGAAATACTTCAGTAGCTAATGCGTATGATATGAGCGAGGGTAATAATAGTTTACTTAATAGACAGACTGGGTAAATGAACAGGTAAGTGAAAATTTTGCATGGTTAAATTAGCTGTACAGTTAGGTATACAGTTATATTTACAGATAAGTGAATACTTGCATGTTTACACAAACTGTACAGGTAAATGGCAGGAAGAGATACTATAATAGCTAAATGTGTGTATGATATTATTGGGCTAGTAATAGTAATTCCCTTAAAATACAGTCCTTAGTGCGCAGGGTTTAATTACAGACAACTGCACTTATTGCACATTTGATATACTAAAAGCAATGAGAAAAGGTGCAACTGGCAGGATACTAATATGCATTCCTGAGTGAATGCCTAGGTCCAATAATTACTTACAATATTGCATGTGATATAATATAACAACTGTACATGGGTATGTATATACAGACCTGTATGAATAAGTAGGTCCTGAGTGGATGAGTGCTGACGGAACAGAGTTACTCACGGATGGATGCATAATTGTTAAACTAGGTCCTAGCACCCCAACAGTTCCAGATCTATGTTGCCGACGGCACGGCACCCCGGTGAGGCATTATATAGTCTCATAGCCGCCGGCAGGAAGGACCTCCTGTGGCGCTCTCTGGCACACCGTGGTGGGATCAGTCTGTGACTGAAAGAGCTCCTCTGCGTCATAACCATAGTGTGCAGAGGGTGCTAGCCGTTAGCCTGAGACCCTACTATCTACCTAGGGAATTCACGGCGGCCATTGCTGTTATTGTTTACATCCCGCCCTCTGCTGACGCAAACGCAGCGTGTGACGTCATCCACTCTGTTATCGCGAGGTTACAGACAGCGCATCCCAGTGCTTTCTTTGCAATTTCGGGGGATTTTAACCATGCATCTCTCTCTTCCACGCTGCCCACGTTCAAACAGTTCGTGAAGTGCCCAACCAGGAATAATAAAACTCTGGACTTGTTATATGCTAATGTGAAGGATGCATACAACTCCACTGCACTCCCTCCCCTCGGTAGATCGGATCACAACCTTGTCCACCTCACCCCACTCTACAGGCCTATGGTCCAACAGCAGCCTGCAACCACCAGGACTATTAGGAGATGGTCCCCGGAGGCGAATGAGGCCCTACAGGACTGCTTTGAAACAACAGACTGGGATGTGTTCTGTGAGGCTCATGGGGAGGACATCGATGGACTCACTGACTGCATAACAGACTATATTAATTTTTGTGTAGACAACACTGTACCCACCAGGAAGGTACGCTGTTTCCCAAACAATAAACCCTGGGTCACCAGCGACCTGAAGGCCCTGCTGAATGAGAAGAAGAGGGCCTTCAAGGAGAAGGACAAGGACAAATTGAAATGCGTCCAGAGGGAGCTGAAGTTGCGGATTGCTGAGGGGAAGAGAGTGTATAAGGAGAAGATGGAGGACAAGCTGAGGCAGAGCCAGGTGAGAGAGGTGTGGAAGGGTATGAGAAATATCACTGGCTTCAAAAAGTCAAACAGTGGGCAGACGGAGGGGACCCAGGACAGAGCCAATGAGCTGAACCAATTTTTTAACAGGTTCGATACTGGCCCTGTCCACCTCCCCTCCAGCTCCCCAGACCACACACCCTCACGGCTATCCCACCCCCACTTTGCTCACAGCACCTCTGCTGAGACAGTCAGTGACCCCACCTCCGCCCCTGCCCCCCCTGGACTGATCCTCAACACCCCCCTTCCCCCCACCTCCCTACCTGGGCTGGCTTTCACCACCAACCAAGTGAAGAGAGAGCTGGAGAGACTACACCAGTGGAAAGCGGCGGGCCCCGATGGCATCAGCCCAAGGGTGCTGAGGGTCTGTGCTGACCAACTGTGTGGAATACTCCAGCGTCTTTTCAACCTTAGCCTGAGCCTAGAAAGGGTCCCTGTGCTGTGGAAAACATCCTGCCTCGTCCCAGTGCCCAAGAAGGCACACCCCACTGTCCTGAATGACTTCAGACCTGTAGCGCTAACATCCCACATCATGAAGACCCTGGAAAGGTTAGTCCTCGCTCACCTCAGACCCCTGGTGTGTTCATCAATGGACCCCCTGCAGTTTGCATACCAGCGCAACATCGGGGTGGATGATGCAATCATCTACCTTCTGCAGAGGGCCTACTCTCACCTGGACAACGCAGGTTGCACTGTGAGGGTCATGTTTTTTGACTTCTCCAGTGCCTTCAATACCATTCAGCCCCTGCTACTGGGTGAGAAGATGAGGAGGATGAAAGTGGAAGGACCCTTAGTCTCCTGGGTCACGGACTACCTGACCGGTAGGCCACAATTTGTGCGACTACAGAGCTGTGTGTCAGAACGGGCAGTTAGCAACACAGGGGCCCCCCAGGGTACGGTCCTGTCCCCCTTCCTGTTCACCCTCTACACCTCAGACTTCAGATATAACTCTGAAACATGCCACCTACAGAAGTTCTCGGATGACTCTGCTATTGTAGGGTGCATCAGGGGTGGGCAGGAGGAGGAGTACAGGAGCACAATCAGTGACTTTGTGTTGTGGTGTGAGCAGAACCACCTTCAGCTCAACATCAGCAAAACTAAGGAGATGGTGGTGGACTTCAGGAGAACCAAGGCACAACTGACTGCAGTCCCTATAAAGGGGATGGATGTGGAAATGGTTGAGTCATACAAGTTCTTGGGGGTCCATATGGACAACAGACTGGAATGGGCTGGTAACACCGGGGCCCTGTACAAAAAGGGCCAGAGCCGACTCTACTTTCTGAGGAGGCTCAGGTCCTTCAACGTGTGCAGTAAACTACTGCATACCTTCTACCAGTCTGTGGTGGCCAGTGCCATCTTTTTTGCAGTGGTGTGCTGGGGAGCAAACATCAAAGCCGGTGATGCTTCTCGGGTAAATAAGCTGATCAGGAAGGCTAGCTCTGTCCTGGGGATGAGCCTTGACACTCTAGAGGAGGTGGCGGAGAGACGGATCCTGGCCAAACTGCTGGCCATCATGGACAACGTCACCCACCCGATGTCAAGTATAGTTTATTCATTAATAAACGATGTCGAACTATCGATACGCTGCGCCTTGGTCTCTCTACACACCCGAACGTGACAAACAGTTACTAACCTCGACTCCAGATTCAACATCAGATCAGCAGTTACTAACCTAGGGGTTATAACACGTCTCCAACTCCACTAGGGGTTATAACACGTCTCCAACTCCACTAGGGGTTATAACACGTCTCCAACTCCACTAGGGGTTATAACACGTCTCAAACGCCACTAGGAGTGATATAGTTCTAGACCTCTGTTATTCTGTTCACAGGCAAGTATACAAGAGATCATGACTCTAAACTAATGCTTCCTGTTTACAAGCAGAAACTCAAACAGTATCCCTGTCCCCTTCCCCCTATACATATCTACCGCCATCACTCCAGTACCCTGTCACCTTACCCCTATACATATCTACCTCCATCACTCCAGTATCCCTGTCACCTTTCCCTATACATATCTACATCCATCACTCCAGTATCCCTGTCACCTTACCCCTATACATATCTACCTCCATCACTCCAGTATCCCTGTCACCTTACCCCTATACATATCTACCTCCATCACTCCAGTATCCCTGTCACCTTACCCCTATACATATCTACCTCCATCACTCCAGTATCCCTGTCACCTTACCCCTATACATATCTACCTCCATCACTCCAGTATCCCTGTCACCTTACCCCTATACATATCTACATCCATCACTCCAGTACCCTGTCACCTTACCCCTATACATATCTACCTCCATCACTCCAGTATCCCTGTCACCTTACCCCTATACATATCTACCGCCATCACTCCAGTATCCCTGTCACCTTACCCCTATACATATCTACCTCCATCACTCCAGTATCCCTGTCACCTTACCCCTATACATATCTACCTCCATCACTCCAGTATCCCTGTCACCTTACCCCTATACATATCTACATCCATCACTCCAGTACCCTGTCACCTTACCCCTATACATATCTACCTCCATCACTCCAGTATCCCTGTCACCTTACCCCTATACATATCTACCTCCATCACTCCAGTATCCCTGTCACCTTACCCCTATACATATCTACATCCATCACTCCAGTACCCCTGTCACCTTACCACTATACATATCTACCTCCATCACTCCAGTATCCCTGTCACCTTACCCCTATACATATCTACATCCATCACTCCAGTACCCTGTCACCTTCCCCCTATACATATCTACATCCATCACTCCAGTATCCCTGTCACCTTACCCCTATACATATCTACCTCCATCACTCCAGTATCCCTGTCACCTTACCCCTATACATATCTACCTCCATCACTCCAGTATACTGTCCTTCTCTCAGCACATATCAACGCTTCAGGCTAAAGTTAAATCTAGACTTGGTTTCCTCTATCGTAATCGCTCCTCTTTCACCCCAGCTGCCAAACTAACCCTGATTCAGATGACCATCCAACCCATGCTAGATTACGGAGACATAGTTTATAGATCGGCAGGTAAGGGTGTTCTTGAGCGGCTAGATGTTCTTTACCATGCTATGTTGTTGTGTTAGGTCTCTCTTTATGTAGTGTTGTCTCTCTTGTTGTGATGTGTGTTCTGTCCTATATTTATATGTAATCCCAGCACCCGTCCCTGCAGGAGGGCTTTTGGTAGGCCGTCATTGTAAATAAGAATTAGTTCTTAACTGACTTGCCTGGTTAAATAAAGGTTAAATTAAAAAAATTAAAAAAACATGTGATACAGAAAACATCTGATACAGAATACATCTGATACAGAATACATCTGATACAGAATACATCAGATACAGAATACATCTGATACAGAATACATACAGAATACATCTGATACAGAATACATACAGAATACATCTGATACAGAATACATCTGATACAGAATACATCTGATATAGAATACATCTGATACAGAATACATCTGATACAGAATACATCTGATATAGAATACATCTGATACAGAATACATCTGATGTAGTATACATCTGATACAGAATACATCTGATATAGAATACATCTGATACATAATACATCTGATATAGAATACATCTGATATAGTATACATCTGATACAGAATAAGTAGAAAACAGAGTATATACTGTACTGTATATAGAGACAGTAGTACACATACAGATGTACAGTGCATTCGGAAAGAATTCAGACCCCTTCACTTTTCCCCCATTGTGTTATGTTACAGCCTTATTCTAAAATGGATAACATTTTTTTAAATCCTCATCCATCAAATCACAACACCCCATAATGACAAAGCAAAAACAGGTTTTTCGAACTCTTAGTAAATATCTTAAAAATAAAAACAACTGAAATACTTTATATTATATTCACTGGGGCCAAACGTTTGGAATATTACTCATTCAAGGGCTTTTCTTTATTTGCACTATTTTTTACATTGTAGAATAAAAGTGAAGATATCAAAACTATGACATAACACATATGGAATCATGTAGTAACCAAAAAAGTGTTAAACAAATCAAAGTAGCCACCCTTTGCCTTGATGACAGCTTTGAACACTCATGGTATTCTCTCAACCAGTTTCATGAGGACCGCCACAGGAATGGAAGACCCAGAAATACCTCTGCTGCAGAGGATAAGGTCATTAGAGTTACCAGCCTCAGATTGCAGCCCAAATAAATGCTTCAGAGTTCAAGTAACAGACACATCTCAACATCAACTGTTCAGAGGAGACTGTGAATCAGACCTTCATGGTCGAATTGCTGCAAAGAAACCACTACCAAAGGACACCAATAAGAATAAGACTTGCTTGGCCAAGAAACACAAGCAATGGACATTAGACCGGTGGAAATTTGTCCTTTGGTCTGGAGTCCAAATCTGAGATTTTTGATTCAAACCTCAACCAAATTTAGATGGTTTGGGATGAGTCGGACCGCAGTGAAGGAAAAGCAGCCAACAAGTGCTCAGCATATGTGGGAACTCCTTCAAGACTGATGGAAAAGCATTCCAGGTGAAGCTGGTTGAGAGAATGCCAAGAGTGTCATCAAAGCAAAGGGTGGCTATTTGAAGAATCTCAAATATAAAATATGTTTTGATTTGTTTAACACTTTTTTGGTTCCATATGTGTTATGTCATAGTTTTAATGTTTTCACTTTTATTCTACAATGTAAAAAATAGTGCAAATAAAGAAAAACCCTTGAATGAGTAATATTCCAAACTTTTGGCCCCCAGTGTAAGTATTCAGACCCTTTGCTATGAGACTCATCATTGAGCTCAGGTGCATCCTGTTTCCATTTATCATCCTTGAGATGTTTCTACAACTTGTTTGGAGTCCATCTGTAATAAATTCAATTGATTGGATGTGATTTGGAAAGGCACACACCTGTCTATATGAGGTCCCACAGTTGACAGTGCATGACAGAGCAAAAACCAAGCCATGATGTCGAAGGAATTGTCCGTAGAGCTCCGAGACAGGATTGTGTCAAAGCAAAGATCTGGGGAAGGATACCAAAACATTTCTGCAGCATTGAAGGTCACAGTGGCCTCCAACATTCTTAAATGGAAGACTGTTTGGAACCACCAAGACTCTTCCTAGAGCTGACCGCCCGGCCAAACTGAGCAATCAGGGGAGAAGGGCCTTGGTCAGGGAGGTGACCGAGAACCCGATGGTCACTTTGACAGAGCTCCAGAGTTACTCTGTGGAGATGGGAGAACTTTCCAGAAGGACAACCATCTCTGCAGCACTCCACCAATCAGGCCTTTATGGTAGAGTGGCCAGACGGAAGCCACTCCTCAGTAAAAGGCACATGACAGCCCTGTTGGAGTTTGCCAAAAGTTACCTAAAGACTCTCAGACCATGAGAAACAAGATTATCTGGTCTGATGAAAACAAGATTGAACTCTTTGGCCTGAATGCCAAGCGCTATGTCTGGAAGAAACCTGGCACCATCCCTACGGCAAAACATGGTGGTGGCAGCATCATGCTGTGGGGATGTTTTTCAGTGGCAGGGACTAGGAGACTAGTCAGGATTGAGGGAAAGATGAACAGAGCTAAGTAAAGAGAGATCCTTGATGAAAACCTGCTCCAGATCGCTAAGGCCCTCAGACTGGGGCGAAGGTTCACCTTCCAACAGGACAACCACCCTAAGCACACAGCCAAGACAATGCAGAAGTGGCTTCGGGACAAGTCTCTGAAAGTCCTTGAGTGTCCCAGCCAGAGCCCGGACTTCAAAGTGCCAGAGCAGTCTGCTCCACCGGTGCCCAGTCCGGGGCCGGCCGTCTTCTTCACTACAGTGCCAGAGCAGTCCGCTCCACCGGTGCCCAGTCCGGGGCCGGCCGTCTGCTTCACTACAGTGCCAGAGCAGTCCGCTCCACCGGTGCCCAGTCCGGGGCCGGTCGTCTGCTTCACTACAGTGCCAGAGCAGTCCACTCCACCGGTTCCCAGTCCGGGGCCGGTCGTCTGCTTCGCTACAGTGCCAGAGCAGTCCGCTCCACCGGTGCCCAGTCCGGGGCCGGTCGTCTGCTTCGCTACAGTGCCAGAGCAGTCCACTCCACCGGTGCCCAGTCCGGGGCCGGTCATCTGCTTCACTCCAGTGCCGGAGCAGTCCGCTCCACCGGTGCCCAGTCCGGGGCCGGTCGTCTGCTTCACTCCAGTGCCGGAGCAGTCCGCTCCACCGGTGCCCAGTCCGGGGCCGGTCGTCTGCTTCACTCCAGTGCCGGAGCAGTCCGCTCCACCGGTGCCCAGTCCGGGGCCGGTCGTCTGCTTCAATCCAGTGCCGGAGCAGTCCGCTCCACCGGTGCCCAGTCCGGGGCCGGTCGTCTGCTTCACTCCAGTGCCGGAGCAGTCCGCTCCACCAGTGCCCAGTCCGGGGCCGGTCGTCTGCTTCACTCCAGTGCCGGAGCAGTCCGCTCCACCGGTGCCCAGTCCGGGGCCGGTCGTCTGCTTCACTCCAGTGCCGGAGCAGTCCGCTCCACTGGGGCCCGAGCCGGGGAAAAACATCAGCCCCTCTCCAGGGTCGAGGGCTCCCACACCACATCCACCTGTGCGTGGATCATTGTTTGTTTTGTTTGACTGCAAAAGAAGTCACTGTGTTTTCATTTGTTTCACTCTCCTCTTTTATTTTAATGCTTCGTGAGAACACCTCATTGAATAAAAAGGATGACCCTTCACCAGCGCTCTGTATATATACGGGGGATCAATAAAGTATCTATCTATCTATCTATCTATCTATCTATCTATCTATCTATCTATCTATCTATCTATCTATCTATCTATCTATCTATCTATCTATCTATCTATCTATCTATCTATCTATCTATCTATCTATCTATCTATCTATCTATCTATCTATCTATCTATCTATCTATCTATCTATCTATCTATCTATCTATCTATCTATCTATCTATCTATCTGTCTATCTATATCGTCCCTTATCTACTACGCACCGTGACAATAAGTATTTGATACATCAGAAAAGCAGAACTTAATATTTGGTACAGAAACCTTTGTTTGCAATTACAGAGATCATGCGTTTCCTGTAGTTCTTGACCAGGTTTGCACACACTGCAGCAGGGATTTTGGCCCACTCCTCCATACAGACCTTCAGGTTTCGGGGCTGTCGCTGGGCAATACGGACTTTTAGCTCCCTCCAAAGATTTTCTATTGGGTTCCGGTCTGGAGACTGGCTAGGCCACTCCAGGACCTTGAGATGCTTCTTACGGAGCCACTCCTTAGTTGCCCTGGCTGTGTGTTTCGGGTCGTTGTCATGCTGGAAGACCCAGCCACGACCCATCTTCAATGTTCTTACTGAGGGAAGGAGGTTGTTGGCCAAGATCTCGCGATACACGGCCCCATCCATCCTCCCCTCAATACGGTGCAGTCGTCCTGTCCCCTTTGCAGAAAAACATCCTCAAAGAATGATGTTTCCACCTCCATGCTTCACGGTTGGGATGGTGTTCTTGGGGTTGTACTCATCCTTCTTCTTCCTCCAAACACGGCGAGTGGAGTTTAGACCAAAAAGCTCTATTTTTGTCTCATCAGACCACATGACCTTCTCCCATTCCTCCTCTGGATCATCCAGATGGTCATTGGCAAACTTCAGACGGGCCTGGACATGCGCTGGCTTGAGCAGGGGAACCTTGAGTGCGCTGCAGGATTTTAATCCATGACGGCGTAGTGTGTTACTAATGGTTTTCTTTGAGACTGTGGTCCCAGCTCTCTTCAGGTCATTGACCAGGTCCTGCCGTGTAGTTCTGGGCTGATCCCTCACCTTCTTCATGATCATTGATGCCCCACGAGGTGAGATCTTGGATGGTGCCCCAGACCGAGGGAGATTGACCGTCATCTTGAACTTCTTCCATTTTCTAATAATTGCGCCAACAGTTGTTGCCTTCTCACCAAGCTGCTTGCCTATTGTCCTGTAGCCCATCCCAACCTTGTGCAGGTCTACAATTTTATCCCTGATGTCCTTACACAGCTCTCTGGCCTTGGCCATTGAGGAGAGGTTGGAGTCTGTTTGATTGAGTGTGTGGACAGGTGTCTTTTATACAGGTAACGAGTTCAAAGAGGTGCAGTTAATACAGGTAATGAGTGGAGAACACACGAGCTTCTTAAAGAAAAACTAACAGGTCTGTGAGAGCCGGAATTCTTACTGGTTGGTAGGTGATCAAATACTTATTTCATGCAATAAAATGCAAATTAATTATTTACAAATCATACAATGTGGTTTTCTGGATTTTTGTTTTAGATTCCGTCTCTCACAGTTGAAGTGTACCTATGATAAAAATTACAGACCTCTACATGCTCTGTAAGTAGGAAAACCTGCAAAATCGGCAGTGTATCAAATACTTGTTCTCCCCACTGTAGATAGTAAAGAGGCAGTCATTACCCGTCAGGTACATTAGTATATATAGTAAAGAGGCAGTCTTTACCAGCCAGGTACATTAGTATATATAGTAAAGAGGCAGTCTTTACCAGCCAGGTACAGTAGTGTATATACAGTTGAAGTCGGAAGTTTACATACACCTTAGCCAAATTAATTTACGTTCATCTTTACAAACAATAGTATGCAAGTATAAACAGCATGGGACCCCGCAGCCATCATACCGCTCAGGAAGGAGACGCGTTCTGTCTCCTAGAGATGAACGTACTTTGGTGCGGAAAGTTCAAAACAACAGCAAAGGACCTTGTGAAGATGCTGGAGGAAACAGGTACAGAAGTAACTATATCCACAGTAAAACGAGTCCTATATCGACATAACCTGAAAGGCTTCTCAGCAAGGAAGAAGTCACTGCTCCAAAATCTCCATAAAAAAAGCCAGACTACGCTTTGCAACTGCTCATGGGGACAAATATCGTACTTTTTGGATAAATGTCCTCTGGTCCGATGAAACAAAAATATAACTTTTTGGCCATAATGACCATCATTATGTTTGGAGGAAAAAGGGGGAGGCTTGCAAGCCGAAGAACACCATCCCAACCGTGAAGCACGGGGGTGGCAGCATCATATTGTGGGGGTGCTTTGCTGCAGGAGGGACTGGTGCACTTCACAAAATAGATGGCATCATGAAAGAAAATTATGTGGATATATTGAAGCAACATCTCAAGACATCAGTCAGGAAGTTAAAGCTTGGTGGCAAATGGGTCTTCCAAATGGACAATGACCCCAAGCATACTTCCAAAGTTGTGACAAAATGGCTTACGGACAACAAAGTCAAGGTATTGGAGTGGCCATCACAAAGCCCTGACCTCAATCCTGTAGAAAATGTGTGGGCAGAACTGAAAAAGCATGTGCGAGCAAGGAGGCCTACAAACCTGACTCAGTTACACCAGTTCTGTCAGGAGGAATGGGCCAAAATTCACCCAACTTATTGTGGGAACTTATTGTGGGAAGAAGTGTAACACTTACCTGGAGCTACCTTTGCAGATAGCACTACTGGGTAATTTGAAAAGTCAGTCAAGCGATCAATAATAATACTTTAATTTACAATCTGTAGAAACTATGAGAATAGAAAGGTTCAGAACTTCTGTGAAACAGCACAATTAAACATACAGTATATGGCAAATAGAAATCAAACTGTAAGGGCTTCAGAGATAGATGGGAGGGGTTTAGAGACAGATGGGAGGGGTTTAGAGACAGATGAGAGGGGTTTAGAGACAGATGAGAGGGGTTTAGAGACAGATGGGAGGGGTTTAGAGACAGATGAGAGGGGTTTAGAGACAGATGGGAGGGGCTTAGAGACAGATGGGAGGGGCTTAGAGACAGATGGGAGGGGTTTAGAGATAGATGGGAGGGGTTTAGAGATAGATGGGAGGGGTGTAGAGATAGACGGGAGGGGTTTATATATAGGTGGGAGGGGTTTAGAGGTAGATGGGAGGGGTTAGATATAGATGGGAGGGGTTTCTAGATATATGGGAGGGGTTTAGATATAGATGGGAGGGGTTAATGGTAGCTGAAGGATGGGATTAAAAACGAACAAAAGATAACTATTGTAAAATACATTGTGTCCATAAATGTATATAGTCTGAATAAGCAGGAAGTAGAAGCCTAAGAGTTGTTGTCCATTAGTTTCCTCCAATCATAGGGTTAGGGGAAAATAATACAGGAAAAACTATTTACTAATATATACAGGGGATTAGAAATGATGCAGACAATTACATTGATGGAAGCTACAAGCTATCTGCACTATTAAAGATGATCTACCCTCTAAAAAATACATTGGCAAAACTTCATCCAAACATTCCATTTCACAGGCAGCACAGCAGTGCAACAGATGTTTTCAAATTGAAGTCAGTCTCACACACACACACACACACACACACACACACACACACACACACACACACACACACACACACACACACACACACACATAAATATAGGCACATCATGAGGCTGCTGCAAAGCTTTTATTGAAGGAAGGGGGATTAACATGACAACATGTCCCAGCCAAATGTACTACGTGTACAGACAATAAACTGTGGCTGCAATGTGTACAGCCAACAAGCTGGGGTGTACTTAACTTTAGCAGCAGAACGTCACGTCACGTTGGTTAGGTTACATTATATCAATGACTTATCATCATTGATCATTGGCTAGCCAGAGTTTCTGTGTTGATCCACATATGTGTCTAATGGTGGCTGGTGTGAATATACATCAGAGGAGGGGCCAATAGAAATGTCTGGAAGGGAATGAAATCAAACACATACTGTACATTTACATTACAATTCAGTCATTTAGCAGACCCTCTTATCCAGAGCGACTTACAGTTAGTGCATTCATCTTAAGATAGCTAAGAAAACCACATATCACAGGCATAGTAAGTAAAATGTTCCTCAATAAAGTAGCTATCAATAAGTCAGAGCTGGGGGTGGACAGTGTTGGTTCTGGATTTTTACTTAGTTATTATTACAACGGGGGGGGGGGGGGGGGATGATTATTTAAGATACTGTTTGTTAAATAGGAGCAAAAAAGGATTAGGGTTTCAGGTGTTTTCAGAAGATGGCCAGGGACTCTGCTGTCAGCTTCAGGGAGAAGCTGGTTCCACCATTGGGATTCCAGAACAGAGAAGAACTTGGACTGGACTGAGAGGGAGCTGACCTCCTGTAGGGGTGGGAGGACCAAGAGACCAGAGGTGGGAGGACCAAGAGACCAGAGGTGGGAGGACCAAGAGACCAGAGGTGGGAGGACCAAGAGACCAGAGGTGGGAGGACCAAGAGACCAGAGGTGGGAGGACCAAGAGACCAGAGGTGGGAGGACCAAGAGACCAGAGGTGGGAGGACCAAGAGACCAGAGGTGGGAGGACCAAGAGACCAGAGGTGGGAGGACCAAGAGACCAGAGGTAACAGAACAGAGTACTCTGGTTGGGGTGTAGCGTTAGAACATAGCCTGAAGGTAGGGAGGGGCAGTTCGTCTTGCTGTTCAGTATGTAAGCACCATGGTCTTGTAGTGGATGCGAGCTTCGACTGGAAGCCAGTGGAGTGTGCGGAGGAGTGGGGTGACATGGGAGAACTCGGGAAGGTTGAAAACAAGGTGGCTGCAGCATTCTGGGTACGTTTCAGGGGTTTGATGGCACAAGTGGGGAGCCCAGCCAACAGCGAGTTGCAGTAGTTCAGACGGGATTAGGACCTGCACCACTTCCTGTGTGAGGTAGGGTTGTACTCTACGGATGTTGTAGAGCATGAACCTGCAGGAGAGAGCCACTGCTTTGATATTTGCAGAGAACGACAGGTTGTTGTCCAGGGTCACGCCAATGCTCTTTGCACTCTGGTAAGGAAACACTGTGGAGTTGTCAACCTTGATGGGACGGAGAGGCTTTGCTCAGGAGAAAGAGCATCTCCGATTTGTCAAGGTTGAGCTTGAGAGAGATGGTGGGCTGAGATATCTGCCTGGCACGCAGAGATGGTGGGCTGAGATATCTACAAGGTTAATTCAGATAGTCTGTGTAGCTATTTTGTCAGCTATTTATCAGTCGTATTGCTCGGGGATAGAAGCTGTTCAAGAGCCTGTTGGTGTCAGACTTGATGTACCGGTACCTCATGCTGTGCAGAAGCAGAGAGTACAGTCTATGTCTTGGGTGGTTGGAAACTTTGACCATTTCCGGCCCCAGTGATGTACTGGGCTGTCCACACAACCCTCTGTAGCACCATGTGATCGAGGGCAGTGCTACTGCCATATCAAGCAGTGATGCAGCCAGTCAATTTGCTCTCAACGGTACAGCTGTAGAACCTTTTTAGGATTTGAGGGCCCATGACAAACTGTTTCAACCTCCTGAGGGGGAAGAGGCACTTCACGACTGTGCGTGTGTGTCTTTTTAAGTCTTTAGTGATTTGGACACAGAGGAACTTGAACCTATCTACCTGCTCCACTGCCGCCCTGTTGTTGTGGATGGGGGCAGACTCAACCCCCGTTTCCTGTAGTCCACGATCAGCTCCTTGGTCTCGCCAGTGACCTATTGCCTGGAAATGAAATGATCAAAGTGTCAAGCTCATTGAGGAACTCTCTAAGGGCACCTGGTGGGTGATGGATGACAATATTAAGCTTGAGTGGACAAATGACAGTGACAGAAGGAATTCAAATGAGCAGATGGACAGGAGAGAGGGAGAAGAGAGAAAATCTCCTGTTAGGAGAAATTAGTAGACATGTGCCACCACCTCAATGACCAGATGCTCTCAGACTATGAGAGAACACATAGTCAGATGAAGACAGCAGCTGGAGTAGCAGTGTTCTCTGGGGTGATCCTTGTCTCAGCTGGAGTAGCAGTGTTCTCTGGGGTGATCCGTGTCTCAGCTGGAGTAGCAGTGTTCTCTGGGGTGATCCTTGTCTCAGCTGGAGTAGCACTGTTCTCTGGGGTGATCCGTGTCTCAGCTGGACTAGCAGTGTTCTCTGGGGTGATCCGTGTCTCAGCTGGAGTAGCACTGTTCTCTGGGGTGATCCTTGTCTCAGATGGAGTAGCATTGTTCTCTGGGGTGATCCGTGTCTCAGATGGAGTAGCAGTGTTCTCTGGGGTGATCTGTGTCTCAGCTGGAGTAGCAGTGTTCTCTGGGGTGATCCATGTCTCAGCTGGAGTAGCAGTGTTCTCTGGGGTGATTCATGTCTCAGATGGAGGAGCAGTGTTATCTGGGGTGATCCATGTCTCAGCTGGAGTAGCAGTGTTCTCTGGGGTGATCCATGTCTCAGATGGAGGAGCAGTGTTCTCTGGGGTGATCCATGTCTCAGCTGGAGTAGCAGTGTTCTCTGGGGTGATCCATGTCTCAGATGGAGGAGCAGTGTTCTCTGGGGTGATCCATGTCTCAGATGGAGGAGCAGTGTTCTCTGGGGTGATCACTGTCTCAGCTGGAGTAGCAGTGTTCTCTGGGGTGATCCATGTCTCAGCTGGAGTAGCAGTGTTCTCTGGGGTGATCCATGTCTCAGATGGAGGAGCAGTGTTCTCTGGGGTGATCCATGTCTCAGATGGAGGAGCAGTGTTCTCTGGGGTGATCACTGTCTCAGCTGGAGTAGCAGTGTTCTCTGGGGTGATCCATGTCTCAGATGGAGGAGCAGTGTTCTCTGAGGTGATCCATGTCTCAGATGGAGGAGCAGTGTTCTCTGGGGTGATCCGTGTCTCAGATGGAGGAGCAGTGTTCTCTGGGGTGATCCATGTCTCAGATGGAGGAGCAGTGTTCTCTTGGGTGATCCGTGTCCCAGATGGAGGAGCAGTGTTCTCTGGGTGATCCATGTCTCAGATGGAGGAGCAGTGTTATCTGTGTGATCCATGTCTCCATCAGGGCCAGAAAGTCAAGGGACACATCAAACACATGTTTTACATAAAATGTAATCTACTCTATTTCAATCCTTCTCTATTTGCATTATTGTAGCCTTTTCTGTAGCCTGTCAACTATGTGTCTGTCTATCCCTGTTCTCTCCTCTCTGTACAGACTAACTATGTGTCTGTCTATCCCTGTTCTCTCCTCTCTGTACAGACCAACTATGTGTCTGTCTATCCCTGTTCTCTCCTCTCTGTACAGACCAACTATGTGTCTGTCTATCCCTGTTCTCTCCTCTCTGTACAGACCAACTATGTGTCTGTCTATCCCTGTTCTCTCCTCTCTGTACAGACCAACTATGTGTCTGTCTATCCCTTTTCTCTCCTCTCTGTACAGACCAACTATGTGTCTGTCTATCCCTGTTCTCTCCTCTCTGTACAGACCAACTATGTGTCTGTCTATCCCTGTTCTCTCCTCTCTGTACAGACCAACTATGTGTCTGTCTATCCCTGTTCTCTCCTCTCTGTACAGACCAACTATGTGTCTGTCTATCCCTGTTCTCTCCTCTCTGTACAGACCAACTATGTGTCTGTCTATCCCTGTTCTCTCCTCTCTGTACAGACCAACTATGTGTCTGTCTACCCCTGTTCTCTCCTCTCTGTACAGACCAACTATGTGTCTGTCTATCCCTGTTCTCTCCTCTCTGTACAGACCAACTATGTGTCTGTCTATCCCTGTTCTCTCCTCTCTGTACAGACCAACTATGTGTCTGTCTATCCCTGTTCTCTCCTCTCTGTACAGGTCAACTATGTGTCTGTCTATCCCTGTTCTCTCCTCTCTGTACAGACCAACTATGTGTCTGTCTATCCCTGTTCTCTCCTCTCTGTACAGACCAACTATGTGTCTGTCTATCCCTGTTCTCTCCTCTCTGTACAGACCAACTATGTGTCTGTCTATCCCTGTTCTCTCCTCTCTGTACAGACCAACTATGTGTCTGTCTATCCCTGTTCTCTCCTCTCTGTACAGACCAACTATGTGTCTGTCTACCCCTGTTCTCTCCTCTCTGTACAGACCAACTATGTGTCTGTCTATCCCTGTTCTCTCCTCTCTGTACAGACCAACTATGTGTCTGTCTATCCCTGTTCTCTCCTCTCTGTACAGACCAACTATGTGTCTGTCTATCCCTGTTCTCTCCTCTCTGTACAGGTCAACTATGTGTCTGTCTATCCCTGTTCTCTCCTCTCTGTACAGACCAACTATGTGTCTGTCTATCCCTGTTCTCTCCTCTCTGTACAGACCAACTATGTGTCTGTCTATCCCTGTTCTCTCCTCTCTGTACAGACCAACTATGTGTCTGTCTATCCCTGTTCTCTCCTCTCTGTACAGACCAACTATGTGTCTGTCTATCCCTGTTCTCTCCTCTCTGTACAGACCATACAAACGCTTCACACCGCGTGGCTGCAACCACTCTAATCTGGTGGTCCCTGCGCACACGACCCATGTGGAGTTCCAGGTCTCCGGCAGCCTCTGGATCTGCTGTTCTGCGGCCAACAAGACAGAGTTCATCTCAGCCTATGTTGCCCTCTATGACTTCTTGGCGCTGACGGAAACATGGATAAACACTGCTACTCCTACTGCTCTTTCCTCGTCTGATCATGTGTTCTTGCATTCCCCAAGAGCATCTGAAGAGCATCAGGAATTCTAATCTCTCCCAAGTGGACATTCTCTCTTTTCCCCCTGACCCATCTGTCTATCTCCTCATTTGAATTCCATGCTGTCACAGTCACTAGCCCATTCAAACTTAACATCCTTGTCATTTATCTCCCTCCAGGGTTCATCAATGAGCTTGACACCTTGATAAGGGCTGCCGAGTGGAAATGGAGGAAAACTAAACTCCCTGTGGACCGGTCATCTTCTCACTCTCTCCTCTCTACTTTTTCTTCCTCTGTTTCTGCTGCTAAAGACACTCTAAATATCAAGCCTCTGCCTCTAACCCTAGGAAGCTCTTTGCCACCTTCTCCTCCCTGCTGAAGCCTCCTCCCCCTCTGTGGACGACATCCGATCCTCCAAAGCTAACTCTCTCTCCTCTGCTCTTATCCTTCTAGACCAATCTGCTGCCTTTGATACTGTGAATCATCAGATCCTCCTCTCCACCCTCTGAGTTGGGCATCTCCGGCGCTGCACACTCTTGGATTGTATCTTACCTGACAGGTCGCTCCTATCAGGTGGAGTGGCGAGAATCTGTCTCCGCACCACATGCTCTCACCACTGGTGTCCCCCACAGTATCAGTTCTAGGCCCTCTCCTATTCTCACTTGGCTCTGTCATATCCTCACATGGTCTCTCCTATCATTGCTACGCAGACGAAACTCAATACATTTTCTTCTGATAACCAGGTGGCGAATCGCATCTCTGCGTGCCTGGCAGACATATCAGTTTGGATGTCGGACCACCACCTCAAGTTGAACCTCGGCGAGACGGAGCTGCTCTTCCTCCCAGGGAAGGACTGCCCACTCCATTGTGTCCTCCTCCCAGAGTGCAAAAACCTTGGTGTGACCCTGGACAACACCCTGTCATTCTGTTAACATCAAAGAACCTTGGTGTGACCCTGGACAACACCCTGTCATTCTGTTAACATCAAAGAACCTTGGTGTGACCCTGGACAACACCCTGTCATTCTCTGATAACATCAAAGAACCTTGGTGTGACCCTGGACAACACCCTGTCATTCTGTTAACATCAAAGAACCTTGGTGTGACCCTGGACAACACCCTGTCATTCTGTTAACATCAAAGAACCTTGGTGTGACCCTGGACAACACCCTGTCATTCTCTGATAACATCAAAGAACCTTGGTGTGACCCTGGACAACACCCTGTCATTCTCTGTTAACATCAAAGAACCTTGGTGTGACCCTTACACAGAAAGCAGCACAGGTCCTAATCCAGACACTTGTCATCTTCAGTCTGGATTACTGTAACTCTCTGTTGGCTGGGCTCCCTGCCTGCGCCACTAAACACCTACAACTTTTCCAGAACGCTGCAGCCCGTCTGGTGTTCAACCTTCCCAAGTTCTCTCATGTCACCCCACTCCTCCGCACACTCCACTGGCTTCCAGTTGAAGCTCGCATCTACTACAAAACCATGGTGCTTGCCTACGGAGCTGTGAGGGGAACATCACCTCATTACCTCCAGGCTCTGATCAGACCCTACACCCAAACGAGGACACTACGTTCATCCACCTCTGGCCTGCTAGCCCCCATACCTCTACAGAAGCACAGTTCGGGCTCATCCCAGTCAAAGCTATTTGCTGCTTTAACACCCCAATGGTGGAACAAGCTCCTCCACCATGCCAGGACAGCGGAGTCACTGACCACCTTCTGGAGACACTTGAAACCCTCCCTCTTTAAGGAATACCTGGAATAGTATAATAGTAATCCTTCTACCCCCCCACCATTTAAAAAACAAACAAATATATATATATTTTTTACTAACACTTGTCTTTTGTCTAAACTAACATCTGACTTATTTCCCTGATAGCACTGACTTTCCTCACAGCTGCTTGTTTAAAGAAATGTACTTACTGTGATGGAGATGTGTTTGTCCCACTGGCTATCCTAAGTTGAATGCTCCAATTTGTAAGTCGCTCTGGAGAAGAGCGTCTGCTAAATGACTAAAATGGAAATGTCATCGTTGACACCTACTTCGCCAACACCACGACCTGCTGGCGCAACTGAGGACTGCTATGGATGAGGTCCACAGCATTCTTCAATGCCTTGAGGGGCATCACCTCCAACTAGTAGTGGATATGTACAGCTCTATACTACTGTCACCTCTCTACCACGAGTCAACCCAGCGAGCCAGCACCCCATGCCAAGAGTGTGCAAAGCTATCATCAAGGCAAAAGGTGGCTACTTTGAAGAATTTGTTTAACACTTTTTTTTAGTTACTACACGATTCCATATGTGTTATTTCATAGTTTTGATTACTTCACTATTATTCTACAATGTAAAAAGAAAGAAAGAAAGAAACCCTGGAATGAGTAGGTGTGTCCAAACTTCTGACTGGTCCTGTATATTTACACTGATCTCCACTCCTCTGGTGGTTTCACCACCATTTTGGTTGTTGTGGACAGATTCTCTGAATCCTGCCATTTTATCCCTCTCTCTGGTCTAACCTACCGCTCTCCAGGTCGCTGAGGCACTGTTACAGCAGGCCTTCCAGCATTATGGCCTTCCAGAGGACATTGTCTCTGACCGTGGCCCCCAATTCACGTCACGGGTATGGAAAGCCTTCATGGAGACGCTGGGGGTCTTGGTCAGCCTCACTTCCGGGTACCAGCCTTAGTCGGGCAGGTGGAGAAGATAAACCAGGAGCTGGGGAGGTTTCTGAGGAGTCACTGCCAGGATAGGCAGGGGGAGTGGGCCGATTTCCTTCCTTGGGCAGAGTTTCCTTTCACCGGACTGTCTCCCTTCCAGTGTGTTCTGGGATATCAGCCAGCCCTGGCTCTGTGGACCCCGAGCCAGACCGAAGCTCCTGCGGTGGACGAGAAGTTCAGGTTCACAGAAGAGGTTTGGAATGATGCCCACGCAGGCAAATCGCCACCGCAGTGAGGCTCCTGTGCTCCATCCTGATGATCGCGTCTGGCTCTCCACCAGGAACCTCCCACTCCACCTGACCTGTATGAAGCTGAGCCCCCGGTTTGTGGGGACATTGAAGGTCTGTCAGATGTGTATTACTTGATATCTACTGCAGCCCTCATCCTCCACATACAACACCCGTTCTGCCAGTCACATTCTGTTAAAGGTCCCCAAAGCACACACATCCCGGAACGAGCTGCAACAAACACTCAAACTGGACAGTTTTATCTCAATCTCTTCACGAATGTATTTTTAATCCCAGCCCCATCCCCGCAGGAGGTCGTTTTCCTTTTGGCCGTCAATGTAAATAAGAATTAGTTAAATAAAGGTTAAATAAATAAAATACATAAAGAATGAGTAATACAGGATACGGGAACATTATTAAAGTGAACAGTGATTTCTAGTCTGTGTCTTTAGGCAGCAGCCTCTGATGTACTATTTATAACAGTCTGATGGCCTTGAGATAGAAGCTGTTTTTCAGTCTCTCTGACTTTTCAGTCTGTTGGACCTGTACTGACCTCACCATCTGGATGATAGAAGGGTGAACAGGCAGTGGCTCGGGTGGTTGATGTCCTTGATGATCTTTTTGGCCTCCCTGTGACATCGGGGTCCTGTAGGTGTCCAGGAGGGCAGGTAGTTTGCCCCCGGTAACGCGCTGGGCAGACCGCACCACGCTCTGGAGAGCCTTGCGGTTGTGGGCGGTGCAGTTGCCATACCAGGTGGTGATACAGCCCGACAGGATGCTCTCAATTGTGCATCTGTAAAAGTTTGTGAAGGTTTTACAGTGGGGAGATCAAGTATTTGATACACTGCCGATTTTGCAGGTTTTCCCACTTACAAAGCATGTAGAAGTCTGTAATTTTTATCATAGGTACTCTTCAACTGCGAGTGACGGAATCTAAAATAAAAATCCAGAAAATCACATTGTATGATTTTTAAGTAATTAATTTGCATTTTATTTCATGACACAAGTATTTGATACATCAGAAAAGCAGAACTTAATATTTGGTACAGAAACCTTTGTTAGCAATTACAGAGATCATACGTTTCCTGCAGTTCTTGACCAGGTTTGCACACACTGCAGCAGGGATTTTGGCCCACTCCTCCATACAGATCCTTCAGGTTTCGGGGCTGTTGCTGGGCAATACGGACTTTCAGCTCCCTCCAAAGATTTTCTATTGGGTTCAGGTCTGGAGACTGGCTAGGCCACTCCAGGACCTTGAGATGCTTCTTACGGAGCCACTCCTTAGTTGCCCTGGCTGTGTGTTTCGGGTCGTTGTCATGCTGGAAGACCCAGCCACGACCCATCTTCACTGCTCTTACTGAGGGAAGGAGGTTGTTGGATGGGCCATGTATCTCGCGATACATGGCCCATCCATCCTACCTCAATACGGTGCAGTCGTCCTATCCCCTTTGCAGAAAAGCATCCCCAAAGAATGATGTTTCCACCTCCATGCTTCACGGTTGGGATGGTGTTCTTGGGGTTGTACTCATCCTTCTTCTTCCTCCAAACACGGCGAGTGGAGTTTAGACCAAAAAGCTCTATTTTTGTCTCATCAGACCACATGACCTTCTCCCATTCCTCCTCTGGATCATCCAGATGGTCATTGGCAAACTTCAGACGGGCCTGGCTTGAGCAGGGGGACCTTGCGTGCGCTGCAGGATTTTAATCCATGACGGCGTAGTGTGTTACTAATGGTTTTCTTTGAGACTGTGGTCCCAGCTCTCTTCAGGTCATTGACCAGGTCCTGCCGTGTAGTTCTGGGCTGATCCCTCACCTTCCTCATGATCATTGATGCCCCACGAGGTGAGATCTTGCATGGTGCCCCAGACCGAGGGAGATTGACCGTCATCTTGAACTTCTTCCATTTTCTAATAATTGCGCCAACAGTTGTTGCCTTCTCACCAAGCTGCTTGCCTATTGTCCTGTAGCCCATCCCAGCCTTGTGCAGGTCTACAATTGTATCCCTGATGTCCTTACACAGCTCTCTGGTCTTGGCCATTGTGGAGAGGTTGGAGTCTGTTTGATTGAGTGTGTGGACAGGTGTCTTTTATACAGGTACCGAGTTCAAACATGTGCAGTTAATACAGGTAATGAGTGGAGAACAGGAGGGCTTCTTATAGAAAAACTAACAGGTCTGTGAGAGCCGGAATACTTACTGGTTGGTAGGTGATCAAATGCTCATGTCATGCAATAAAATGCAAATTAATTATTTAAAAATCATACAATGTGATTTTCTGGATTTTTGTTTTAGATTCCGTCTCTCACAGTATAAGTGTACCTATGATAAAAATTACAGACCTCTACATGCTTTGTAAGTAGGAAAACCTGCAAAATCGGCAGTGTATCAAATACTTGTTCTCCCCACTGTAGGTGATAAGCCAAATGTCTTTAGCCTCCTGAGGTTCAAGAGGCTCTGTTGCGCCTTCTTCACCACACTGTCTGTGTGGGTGGACCATTTCAGTTTGTCAGTGATGTGTACGCCGAGGAACTTGAAGCTTTTCACCTTCTCCCGCACACACCTGCGCCCCATCATTACGCACACCTGCGCCCCATCATTACGCACACCTGCGCCCCATCATTACGCACACCTGCGCCCCATCATTACGCACACCTGCGCCCCATCATTACGCACACCTGCGCCCCATCATTACACACACCTGCGCCCCATCATTACGCACACCTGCGCCCCATCATTACGCACACCTGCGCCCCATCATTACACACACCTGCGCCCCATCATTACGCACACCTGCGCCCCATCATTACACACACCTGCGCCCCATCATTACGCACACCTGGACTTCATCACTACCTTGATTACTCCCGTTTTATCTAGCACTCTGTAGCATTACTCATCCGGCAGTGTTGGTTGTGTCCTGTTGTTTTGTCTCTCCATTTTCATTGTCATTAAACTCACCATCTGCACCTGCTTGCTGACTCCCTGCGTCTCCGTTACATACATCTACCCAGATATGTAAGAAAAACAACCATCTTTTTCCATAGCTCTAAGGTCTCCCACATATGAAATGGATGGTTGTGTAAAAATCTTTAACTGTAAAAGTTGTTAAATTGATTAAATTGATCGATATTGTGACACACCTTTGACTCAAAAAGTGCAGAATAATGCCTGGCTAGCGGGGGTGAGCGACATAAACTCATGTAACCCAATATTGCAAGCACTGATATTGCTCAAATGTGTAATACAAGTCGTTAGATATCTACATCCGTACATAAACAAACAGTATTAGGATATCTTAATGCATCTTGGATATATAGACCTGTTAACACATACAATAGCATTAGGATATCTTAATGCATCTTGGATATATAGACCTGTTAACACATACAATAGCATTAGGATATCTTAATGCATCTTGGATATATAGACCTGTTAACACATAAAATAGCATTAGGATATCTTAATGCATCTTGGATATATAGACCTGTTAACACATACAATAGCATTAGGATATCTTAATGCATCTTGGATATATAGACCTGTTAACACATACAATAGCATTAGGATATCTTAATGCATCTTGGATATATAGACCTGTTAACACACACAATAGCATTAGGATATCTTAATGCATCTTGGATATATAGACCTGTTAACACATACAATAGCATTAGGATATCTTAATGCATCTTGGATATATAGACCTGTTAACACATACAATAGCATTAGGATATCTTAATGCATCTTGGATATATAGACCTGTTAACACATACAATAGCATTAGGATATCTTAATGCATCTTGGATATATAGACCTGTTAACACATACAATAGCATTAGGATATCTTAATGCATCTTGGATATATAGACCTGTTAACACATACAATAGCATTAGGATATCTTAATGCATCTTGGATATATAGACCTGTTAACACATACAATAGCATTAGGATATCTTAATGCATCTTGGATATATAGACCTGTTAACACATACAATAGCATTAGGATATCTTAATGCATCTTGGATATATAGACCTGTTAACACACACAATAGCATTAGGATATCTTAATGCATCTTGGATATATAGACCTGTTAACACATACAATAGCATTAGGATATCTTAATGCATCTTGGATATATAGACCTGTTAACACACACAATAGCATTAGGATATCTTAATGCATCTTGGATATATAGACCTGTTAACACATACAATAGCATTAGGATATCTTAATGCATCTTGGATATATAGACCTGTTAACACATACAATAGGCAGAAATATCAACTGAATATTTGTGAATGTAAACTTCACTTTGTGTTAGCTGTTCAATAGACAACTTTCCAAGTCAAATATGCTCTCATTCAGTACTGTATGGTACTGCCTCACAAAAACAACTGGGCTCAGACTTCGAAATTAGATTTTGTTGGGGTCCAAGGTTACGTACTCTGTATATAGATAGATTTTTCTATTGTGTTTTTGACTGTTTGTTTTACTGTGTAACTCTGTGTTGTCTTTTGTCGCACTGCTTTGCTTTGTCTTGGCCAGGTCGCAGTTGCAAATGAGAACTTGTTCTCAACTGACCTACCTGGTTAAATAAAGGTGAAATAAAAAAATAAAAACTTAAAGGATGTTGTATTCTTAGCCCTTAGTCTTGCAATTATGTCAGGGGGCCATGACAGATTATCTTTATATTTTACCCAAATCTAATATAGCGTCCAATATACAATATGGCTGCCATAATACTGCAACATTTGATGGAGGTTAAATCACCTGTAAATATGAATTGTGTAAATCAGAGGCATTTGTTTCAGTATTGTGCACAATGCACTATAAATAGTGTTTGTGTAAATACATTTATTCTGAATCCAATATGGCCAACATGAACATAAACTCAAACACCTTAGCCTGCATACAAGTAGCCCTTGTTCATTTTGTATTGTGTTATTCTGTCTTTAAAAGAATTCATAAGGCTCTTGGTATATCTAGGACTATGAGGGGCACTGCCAGGCCTCTGTTGTGTTTGAATAGCTGAATAAATAACAACAAGCTTTTCACTACAGTAGAGGATATGTACAGCTCTATACTACTGTCAGCTACTCTAGAAGTGGATATGTACAGCTCTATACTACTGTCAGCTACTCTAGTAGTGGATATGTACAGCTCTATACTACTGTCAGCCTCATACTACTGTCAGCTACTCTAGTAGTGGATATGTACAGCTCTATACTACTGTCAGCTACTCTAGTAGTGGATATGTACAGCTCTATACTACTGTCAGCTACTCTAGTAGTGGATATGTACAGCTCTATACTACTGTCAGCTACTCTAGTAGTGGATATGTACAGCTCTATACTACTGTCAGCTACTCTAGTAGTGGATATGTACAGCTCTATACTACTGTCAGCTACTCTAGTAGTGGATATGTACAGCTCTATACTACTGTCAGCTACTCTAGTAGTGGATATGTACAGCTCTATACTACTGTCAGCTACTCTAGTAGTGGATATGTACAGCTCTATACTACTGTCAGCTACTCTAGTAGAGGATATGTACAGCTCTATACTACTGTCAGCTACTCTAGTAGTGGATATGTACAGCTCTATACTACTGTCAGCTACTCTAGTAGTGGATATGTACAGCTCTATACTACTGTCAGCTACTCTAGTAGTGGATATGTACAGCTCTATACTACTGTCAGCTACTCTAGTAGAGGATATGTACAGCTCTATACTACTGTCAGCTACTCTAGTAGTGGATATGTACAGCTCTATACTACTGTCAGCTACTCTAGTAGTGGATATGTACAGCTCTATACTACTGTCAGCTACTCTAGTAGTGGATATGTACAGCTCTATACTACTGTCAGCTACTCTAGTAGTGGATATGTACAGCTCTATACTACTGTCAGCTACTCTAGTAGAGGATATGTACAGCTCTATACTACTGTCAGCTACTCTAGAAGTGGATATGTACAGCTCTATACTACTGTCAGCTACTCTAGTAGTGGATATGTACAGCTCTATACTACTGTCAGCTACTCTAGTAGTGGATATGTACAGCTCTATACTACTGTCAGCTACTCTAGTAGTGGATATGTACAGCTCTATACTACTGTCAGCTACTCTAGTAGAGGATATGTACAGCTCTATACTACTGTCAGCTACTCTAGTAGTGGATATGTACAGCTCTATACTACTGTCAGCTACTCTAGTAGTGGATATGTACAGCTCTATACTACTGTCAGCTACTCTAGTAGTGGATATGTACAGCTCTATACTACTGTCAGCTACTCTAGTAGTGGATATGTACAGCTCTATACTACTGTCAGCTACTCTAGTAGTGGATATGTACAGCTCTATACTACTGTCAGCTACTCTAGTAGAGGATATGTACAGCTCTATACTACTGTCAGCTACTCTAGTAGAGGATATGTACAGCTCTATACTACTGTCAGCTACTCTAGTAGTGGATATGTACAGCTCTATACTACTGTCAGCTACTCTAGTAGTGGATATGTACAGCTCTATACTACTGTCAGCTACTCTAGTAGAGGATATGTACAGCTCTATACTACTGTCAGCTACTCTAGTAGTGGATATGTACAGCTCTATACTACTGTCAGCTACTCTAGTAGAGGATATGTACAGCTCTATACTACTGTCAGCTACTCTAGTAGAGGATATGTACAGCTCTATACTACTGTCAGCTACTCTAGTAGTGGATATGTACAGCTCTATACTACTGTCAGCTACTCTAGTAGTGGATATGTACAGCTCTATACTACTGTCAGCTACTCTAGTAGTGGATATGTACAGCTCTATACTACTGTCAGCTACTCTAGTAGAGGATATGTACAGCTCTATACTACTGTCAGCTACTCTAGTAGTGGATATGTACAGCTCTATACTACTGTCAGCTACTCTAGTAGAGGATATGTACAGCTCTATACTACTGTCAGCTACTCTAGTAGAGGATATGTACAGCTCTATACTACTGTCAGCTACTCTAGTAGTGGATATGTACAGCTCTATACTACTGTCAGCTACTCTAGTAGTGGATATGTACAGCTCTATACTACTGTCAGCTACTCTAGTAGAGGATATGTACAGCTCTATACTACTGTCAGCTACTCTAGTAGTGGATATGTACAGCTCTATACTACTGTCAATTCGACCATGAAGGCCTGATTCACACAGTCTCCTCTGAACAGTTGATGTTGAAATGTGTCTGTTACTTGAACTCTGTGAAACATTTATTTGGGCTGCAATCTGAGGTGCAGGTAATTGCCCATTTCTGAGGCTGGTAACTCTAATGAACGTTTCCTCTGCAGCAGAGGTAACTGTGGCGGTCCTCATGAGAGACAGTTTCATCATAGCGCTTGATGGTTTTAGTGACATTACTTGAAGAAACTTTCAAAGTTCTTGAAATTTTCCGGATTGACTGACCTTCATGTCTTAAAGTAATGATGGATGATGTCATTTTTCTTTGCTTATTTGAGCTGTTCTTGCCATAATATGGACTTGGTCTTTTACCAAATAGGGTTTTCTTCTGTATACCAACCCTACCTTGTCACAACACAACTGATTGGCTCAAACATTAATAATTAAAAATCGCATTAAAAATTTACTTTTAACAAGGCACACCTATTAATTGAAATGCATTCCAGGTGACTACCTCATGAAGCTGGTTGAGAGAATGCCAAGAGTGCAAAGCTGTCATCAAGGCAAAGGGTGGCTACTTTGAAGAAGAATTTGTTTAACACTAATTTTCATAGTTTTGATGTCTTCACTATTAATCTACAATGTAGAAAATAGTACAAATAAATAAAAACCCTGGAATGAGTCGGTGTCCAAACTGTTGACTGGTTCTGTATGTATATATATATATATATATATATATGTTTTTTAATGTTTTCGACAAAAGTTGTGCACTGGGCCTTTCATAGTCCTGCAACTACTTCCTGGGGCTATGCCTTACAGATCCTTGTATGTGTGGGGTACAGAGATGAGGCAGTCATTCAAAAGTCATGGTAAACACAATTATTGCACACAGAGTCAACTAATTATGTGACTTGTTAAGCACATTTTTACTCTTGACTTTATTTAGGCTTGCCATAACAATAACAACAAATATTTATTAACTCAAGACATTTCAGCTTTTCATTTTTGATTAATTTGTAAAAGAAAATTGTAAAACATAATTCCATTTCAATTTTAAATTCAGGCTGTTACACAACACAATTTGTAAAAAGTCAAGGGGTGTGAACACTTTCTGAAGGCACTGCAAATATACCAAGTAAATCTGTGAGATACATTTTCTTATATTGACAATTGCATTTAAAAAAGTTTCTATGCTAATGCTGCTAATTGGAAGGTAATTGTTGTGAGGCTGGCTCTCTGTCTGAACATAGCCTAGTCCCAGATCTGTTGGTGTTATTTCCTACTCCATTGCTGTCCTTACTTGACATTTAGCTGGCATGACAGCACAAACAGACTGTCAGTCAGGCTATATAAAACAGGACTGCCACTACTGAACAGCCAGTCAGAGTTGCTCCAAATGTCAAATTTCAAAGTTAAGGGTTAAGTTTAGTCATTAATTCCAAATAGTTAAGGTATTGGGTTAAGGTTTGGGATAGGGTTAAATCCCCCCCCCCCATTAGGCCTATCCACAACGCCCTAGCAGAACCCAAGCCTACTTGATGGTAATATCGCTCACTGTTGCCCCCAGTCGTCGGCTTTGAAGGCATTTCCTAATGTTCTCAGGACATGGATAGATGTCCAATTTCAACGCGTTTGGTCTCTTTCAATGTGTTGGGTCTCTTTAATTAACCCCCTAAGGTCTAAGGGCCCGGAGCTTGGGTTTCTACTAAGCTTACATATGGAATTGTTTTAAGATGGTCATACCAAGGATCATTGAGCTATTTGAGTTTACATTTTAGGACCCCTGTAAGTATAAATAAATGATATTTAACAAAACATTACATTTGTCCTTACTGCTATAAGCCCATCAAAAACGTATTGAATAACATATTTATACATGGCAAAACAAATTGTTTGGATGCTAGCGGCAGAAGTTGGCATATCAGCGAAACCGACTTCAGACGAGTCCTGTGACGCTAGTGGGGGTCGTAGAGCAAATCGGAACACCATTGTCTTCGTGAGAGTCTCATCTTTCCATAAAGGGTCATATTCGTTTGTAAGCCAAACCGTTCGGGCGCTACAGACGTCTCCTGGTCTGACAGACACCACTGTAGCTCTGGCACTTTCACCACAGATGCGGAAGGGCAACATCGACGGATGTGGAGACGAATGCAAAAAAAGCATATCTCTAGCTTAAACAGACAGATTGTGATGGAGATGTTTTTATTATGTTAATTCGCTTTGCGCTTGGACGCGGACATCAACTAGGTTTAAATACTGTGGTGAAACAGGCCAGAGACTAGCAGTCAGTCCCAAATGGCACACTACTCCTTCTGTGGTACAATACTTTGCATCAGAGCCCTATCTGCCCTTTATGGCCTCTCTATAGGGAATAGGATACCATTTGGGACGCATCCAAGGAGGAATAGAACCACCATCAGGACTAAGTCTGCTCTGCCATATTGGAATAAGGACTTGGTCATCTTGACACAGGCCTACTGCTGCCAGCGGATACTGTAGGAGACAGACTGACCACCAGTCTACTTACACTACATCAACTACAAGGCACAAGGTGATGCAGCAAGGCTGAGGCCATGGAAGCAGACTGTAAGTCTTTCTGAATAACAGTGTCTGCTAAATGACTACAATGAAAACGTTTAAATTTAGAGTGATTATACATGAATAGTGATAATACAGTTATAAGGTTATTACATCAAGACATCAGGCCACCTCTTCAGTGCTGCTTGTACCGAGACTGTCAACATTTCAGGGACATCACATCATTGTTTGTCCCTGTTAGCAATTTCATAATATTCATATATTTCATCATGTTCATAGGTGTGTGTGCAAGAGAGAATCTGGCTTAGTGTGTGTGCATATGTGTGTGTGTGTGTGTGTGTGTGTGTGTGTGTGTGTGTGTGTGTGTGTGTGTGTGTGTGTGTGTG